>JBCNYH010000002.1:12380403-12393672 GCA_039654325.1 Tandanus tandanus | reverse complement strand
GCTGAGATGGGCGCCAGCCTCCCCGCGACCCTAATTAGGAATAAGCGGTTCAGAAAATGAATGAATGAATGAATGTCACTGTTTAAAGGAAACAAGTGCTCCATAAATTAGTAAAATGCACTTGACAATGAACTTTATATGTTATGTTTGGGTTTATTCAACTAAGGTAGGCATGGTGTGACACATGTAATGTTTTCTTTTTCTTTGTTTTTTTTATTTATTTATTTATTTATTTATTTATTTTAACTCTGTCTGATCTCCAAAGAGCTAGAAACAGGGACTTAGCAGCTGGTAGCAGCAGGGACCACAGGCCATATATTTTTAATGTTTTGTGCCTTGTGCCTTTTAGTGAAGGTTTTTGGTTTGGATTAAGGCAATAAATGCCTCCCTGTATTACCACAGACGAACTGTTCCTGTTGCCATATCTTTTGAAACAAAACTGCAGAACACAAAGTAATCTTTAAAAAATAGGAAGAAGATCAAATCAAATTCAATATATTGCCTAAAGACTAAAAGAAGTAAAAAAATGGGAGTGGTACAGGAGCAGTAGTCATTCTGAATGGGAATGGGATGGGAGTGGGAGTCATTTTACCAGGAGTGGGATGGGTCAGGATTTTTTTCTGTGGGATGGGACAGGAGTGAAAATCCACTCCGTGTCACCCTCTAATACATATATGTACATATATAAAACAAATCACCTAAGGTTTACTCTTACACTGTTACTCCATGGTAAAGATGATGTGTATAGTTTTTCTTGCCTTACTGGGACTACTTGGTCATGGTTGGAAAATTACACCACTTCTCAAGCAGGAATTTAATTGATTTTTTAAATTCTGGAATATTTTTGTGGTAGACTTTTTATATAATGCTAAAATCAAATGATTCACTGACAGTTGATTGAAAGAGTTGGTTCTGATTGATCGATACATCATTATGTAATGGCACCATGAATCATGTTACATCCAAAAAATTTGTAATATGCTATTATTTCCCATTCTCATTCAGCCTTTGTTGCATTACCACAGGGGTCTGCCCTTTTATCCTGCTACAGAAGATCCTTTGACCTTGTTCACTTTAAGAACAGCTCTTCTTCACCTGCAGCCTCATGAGACAGTTACCTGGAGAAGGATGGGAAAAAGACGGGAAGTTCCCAGCAACTACTCAGAAGTAACAGACACCCATTTCAAAGTCTCTGGCACATGCACAAAATGTACCTTCAATAAAAGGGGAACAGACAGCAGACATTCCTGAAATATCTCCCCAAAACCAATAGATGCTCATCCAGTTTTTAGGAGCAGTTTGTTTTTCCTCTGTGTCCTTGCCCTTTCCTGAAAGAATGCTCAGCTCCTGAGAAGGCCATCTAATGTTTGTATCTACTTCTGCTATTCATCTGCTGTTCAGTACCCCAAAAAACCACACAGCACTGAGAGCCCATTCACAGAGCTGCTGCGACACATGCACACCACATGCTTGGCTGTCCCCCACCCCTTTTTGTGTTTTTCTCTGTGACTTATCTTCAGCCTTTATCTTCATCATTTTTCTAAATGTGCTTCAATACAGAGTCTGCCAAACACTGCTATACAAATATTATTATTACGTTAAATAGAGGACAGCATCCAATAAAACTTCACACCAACCAGGTGGAAGAAGTATGAATAAAACTTCCATAACTTTCTATAAAGAATCAAATCTAAAGAGAGAAAAGTAAACAAGTAACTGCATTACTATAAATCCAACTGGTTGAAAAGATTGTGAAAGAATTTTAAAATGTTTTGAGATAAACTGACCATATGTTAACTATAAAGAATAACTCTTGAATAGCCAAACTAGTTCAGGTTCCATAAATTAGCTTACTTTGGTTTTCTAGATATTGTACAACAGTTTGGGCAGCACGCTTGCTGATCTATTTAGCTCCAAAGATTCATTAATGCACATAGCTGCTGCATTATGTGGCAGTATCAGGCAAACTCTCACTGACTTTGTGAATGTTTGCAGCATTTTTGTTTTTAAATGCAAGGCTGCTGTATGGTCTGTACTTTACTTTTATTTGTTCATTTGATTTTGGTTTATTGGTTTTCTTTTTTTGGTTACATTTGATCTCTGATGTCAGTGGCCAGACATTCAGTATTAAACAAACAAACAAACAAACAAAACACACAGAAATATTTAATGAACAAAACCAGGAATACCAGGACAGGCATTCCATCAGTAAATATTATCCCAGATAGTGTGACCATGCATGGGTTATGTATCTCTTAATAAGGTGTACAAGCAAAGTATGAGTGACAAACTCAAATTTAGTATGTTGGACAGACAAAGAGGAAACTGTTAAAGGGGAGGAACACATTTCAAGTTTTTCAAGTTGAAGTTTTATTTTAGCAGATTTTTTTGTTTTGAATCTTTAGCAGCTGATGTCTTCTGACCCTCCTATCTTTAATCATTAGCCTCATAATAAAACCCCACAGAGTCATCATTTATAACTGATCATTAGAGTTTGCAAATCTTGTATTGATTTTATGATATTGATACTTGAATGTATGATCATCCTCCATCAAACTGAGATTTCCACTACTCCGCATCCACTAACATGGAACAAGATCCCAAACACCATGTCTTAGCGGATATCAGATAATTTGCATGATTCCCACATGATGAGTTCACAGAGAGATGATTTATTATTATTATTGTTATTATTATTATTATTGTTGTTGTTGTTGTTGTTGTTATTATTATTATTATTCAGCAGATCATGAGTGTAAACATGATGGTCTGGTGAAATGATTTGCATGATCACTTGCATGACATGCATCATGGTTTGTATCAAAAGCAGAACAGGCCTAGCCAGCTTTTGTGCCATAAATCCTAATGATATCCATACAAACATGAGCCATGTGAGCCCCATTCTGCACGACTATAAATGACCAAAAAACCTAAACAACAAAGTATTTTAAGTCACTATCTGACAGAAAGCTATTTTAATAATTATAATTCCTTGTACCAATAAAACATTCAGTGTATAATACAGTAGTAAGACTTCCTGTGTTGTTAAATTCAATCTGCCATTTATGACTTTGGCCAAAAGCCCAGACAACTTTGCAAAATTATCATACATTGAATATGATCAAATCAGGTAAGACATGTTTCGTCTCAGGAAAAAAAACATTGGATAATACACAAAAAATGAAAATATTTTGTGACATCTAGGAAGGCCATATTTCACTGATTGCTTGCTTTATCTGAATATCTCAGTCCACATTCACACACCAGCCCTTCAACAGTTAAACAGTAAAAAAGTAAACCTAGTGCCAGAAGCACTAAGGGAGTTCAAGAAAAGTAGACAAATGGGCAGCATGTGTGCTATTGCTTAATTCTACGTAATAGAAGCAAGAAAAACAAAGGGATGCACAAGTGTGTTTAAAGTAAATCTTCACGACCCTGTGTTTGCTGTACTCTGCTACCCTACCACGTGTTCCTATCCTATTTTAACTGTCTCTTGGGGTCTCTCCATATATCCTTCCTTGTTTTCCTTGGGAAGTGATTCAGGAGAATTATTTCTAGCTATCAGTGTTTGCAAGTGGCATTGACATGCAAGATAAGTCATATGTTTGTGTGTGTTGCCTGGTGAAAGATTGCAGTATCATCCTAGTGCTGTATCATCCTACACTGATAATTACAAACCATAATACAGCACACTCTTAATTTGTTAGAGTAGATCACGCACAAGCAGTCTATCCAGTCTTAGTGAAGTTACAATATCATATGTACATAGAAATTAACTAAAATGTATGCTATATATTTGTGATTCTACAGTGGGTATAGAAAAGAATCATCCCCTTCAAAATATTCACATTTCTTCTTTCCAGTGACAGCTTTTCAAAGGCCAGCAGGTTTTTCTCAAGAATTTGACAGTTTTTCCCCCCCATCCATTTTTCCTTGTATCTTTATTAGTGCACCAGTCACTGTTGCAGAGAAATATCACCACAAGATTTATCTATTACCATCATGCTTCACTGTAGGTACAGTGCTCCATTGATTCTAAATTGTGTTGGCTTGCCACCAGATATACTGTTTGCATCTGACCCTAACACCATTACCATTTGGATTCAGATGAATCCAGACATGGCCCTTTCTTACAACCCTTCCAACCAAGCCACATTTGTGGAGCATTTGTGATATTGTTGTCATATGTACACAATGACTACTCTTAGACCATTTGGTAGCCTCTCTGACCAGGTTCCTTCTCACTTTTCGATCCAGTCTGGAGGGACGGCTTGATCTTTACTGTGCTCCTAAGGATTGATAAAGCCCTAGATTTTTGTGTGTCCATCTCCTAACTTATGCTTGTCCACAACTTTACCTATGAGAGCTTTTGAAGGGCTTTGCCACCCATAGTTGATTGTTTGGTTTAACTTACACTTTCAAGCATTAGGATGCTCTAGGAATAGCTATTTTTGCTGAACTAATTAGAATGATTACAGTTGATCACAGTTTCTTAATTATTGATATGGTGTTTACATTTGTTTCTAAGGCTAAGAACTAACATGAAACAAATTCTAATAAAGGGGTGGCTCAGTGGTATTACTGCCTTACAGCCACAGGTTTTGTGGTTTGAATTTGGTCAATATAGTTTCTATGTGAAAATTTGATGTTTTCTCCAAGCTTGTGTGGATTTCCTCCAGGTCCCCCGGTTTCCTTATACAAGCTTAAGGCATGCGAATTAGGTCAAAATTGCCCACAGATGGGAATGTGAGTGTGAATGGTTATTTGTTTATGGTAGATCTGCAGATGAGGTGGCACAGTTTGCCACAATGGAGGCACAGTGGTTAGCATGTCCTCCTCACAGCAAGAAGGTTCTGGGTTCGATTCCTGGACTCAGGGCATCTCTATGTGGAGTTTGCATGTTCTCCCTGTGCATGTGTGGGTTTCCACCGGGTACCCCAGTTTCCTCCCACAGTCCAAAAACATGCACAGTAGGCTACCTGGCTGTTCCAAATTTCCCTTAGGTGTGACAGTGAGTGTGAATGGTTGTTTGTGTGTTGCCCTGCAATGGCCTGGCGAGCTGTTCAGGGTGTACCCTGCCTTCGTCCAGAGTCAGCTAAGATAGGCGCCAGCCTCCCCGTGATCTATGAGAATTAAGTGGCATAGAAAATGAATGAATGAATAAGATCTGCATGAATGAATAAGACTTCTTCAGGAGATCTTTAGTAGCAAACATAAACAATATAAAGAAAGTCATATAAACAAATAATGTAATGTTATCAAAGTACACATTCAATCATGAAGAAGACTTCATTCTCAACCATTTAACTGACAGAAGACACCTTCCAAAAGTCAAATGTAATGACATAAGTACATGAAGAGCCATTGGTCCTAGGATGGGAAGATTGAATAAAGACATTTTTTTTTCAGCACATACAATTGTGAAAAAGAAAGGCCGGAGAAAATCTTATGTATATATATATATATATATATGTGTGTGTGTGTGTGTGTGTGTGTGTGTGTGTGTGTGTGTGTGTGCCTAACTCAGTGACCATCACATTATCTCGTCTCAAGGCAAAACAAAATCTCCAAAATGTATCACTGAAGCAAGCTCTGACCCTGAAGTTTCTCAGCACCAAAACCTGGAATGTACTTCTCTGGCCAAGTCAGTCACCCAGCATGAATCTCAGTGATCATGGATTTAATTTATTTAAAAAGTTTCAAAAATAGACTGCACTGTTTGTAATGAGTCTAATGGTGAGGCCTTAGGCAACCATTGTTACTTAAGTATGAGCACATGGAAAAAAGCCATGTGGTGTATTTTCTGGACAGGGTCAAACACACCACAAAGAGGAGGCTATGTTCTTAGTAACGAATTACTACAGTCATAAAAAACCCTTTTATTAATTAAGAACCTGTGTGCCAAAGAAGACACATTCCACTTAAGAGTATCCTAGAAAAATCCACGCAAATGTTAATGATGCCCTGTTCCAAGAACTTAAAAAGACAAAACTAAGACCTCAAGAGACTTCATTTGCAACTGCTTCAAGACAGCTTATTCAAATTTTCACTTTCAACATCTCACACAAACATATAGGTTAACAAGTAACCATATGAATGTTAAACTGCTTAAATGTAAGGTTAATATGATTGTATTTTTAAAAAATTTATTTATTTATTTATTTATTTATTGAAATATCAGTAGTCATGTTCTTCATCTTCCAGCTCCTCTCGAGATGGGTGGATCCAGAGCCCAAGCTATGTGTTGAGGTGAGCCCGACTGTATCTAATCGGTATCTCTCAACCTCATGCACCAGCTCAAGCTCCTTCCCCACCAGAGAGGTGCCATTTCATGCCCTAAAAGCCAGAGTCAGTAGCCAAGGATCAGTCCACAGAACCCACGCCTTCAGCTGCCACCCGGATCACACTGCACCCGACCCCAATAGCCCCCCCACACACACACAGGTGGTGGGTCCATGGGAGGGTGGACCCATGTCTTCTCTTCTGGCTGGGTCCGGCCGAGCTCCATAGGCAGAAGCCTGACCACCAGGCACTTGCCTTTGAACCCCTCCCCCAGGCCTGGCTCCAGGGGGGGAACCTGGTAACCCGTATCTGGGCAAGGGAGACTGTGTCCTTGAATTAATCCTACTCATAGAGGTCTTCTGAACCTTCGGAAGGGTGTGATTAGTAGGTACGGCCTCTCTGATCTGAACCCGAATGGTGTTTCATTGTTGGACTACTGTGCTCGTCACGGTTTGTCCATCACAAACACCTTGTTTGAACATAAGGGTGTCCGTAAGTGCACTTGGCACCAGGACACCCTAGGTCGGCTTTGTAGTCGTGTCATTGGACTTGCCGCCGCATGTTCTGGACACTCGGGAGAAGAGAGGAGCTGAGCTGTCAACCGATCATCACCTGGTTGTGAGCTGGCTCAGATGGCGGGAAGGCTGCCCTCCAGACCTGGGAGACCCAAGCATGTATACCTCATATGTATACCTCAAGGCTCTGGTTGTTGTAGGACTGTCTTGGTTGACACATCTCTGCAACATCACGTGGTCATCGGGGGCCGTACCTCTGGATTGGCAAACTGGGGTGGTAGTTCCCTTTTTTAAAAAACTATCGTGGAATCACAGTCCTCAGCCTACCCAGGAAAGTCTATTCAGGAGTACTGGAGAGGAGGATCCAGCCAATGGTTGAACCTCAGATTCAGGAGGAACAATGTGGTTTTCGCCCTGGTCGCAGCACTCTTGACCAGCTCTACACACTCTACAGGATCCTGGAGGGGGCATGGGAGTTTGACCAACCTGTCCACATGTGCTTTGTGGACTTGGAGAAGGCTTTTGACTGTGTCCCTCAGACTACCTTGTGGGGTGTGCTCCGGGAATATGGGATACCGGACCTGCTGCTGCGGGCCGTTCGGTCTCTGTATTTCCAGAGCCAGAGCTTGGTCTGCATTGGTAACAACATGTTGAATTTGTTTCCAGTGGGGCTCGGACTCTGCCAAGCCTGTCCTTTGTCACCTTTTCTGTTCATAATTTTTATGGATGGAATTTCTAGGTGTAGCCAAGGTGTTGAGGGGTTCTGGGTTGATGGCCATAGGATCTCATCTCTGCTTTTTGCGGATGATGTTGTCCTTTTGGCTTCATCTAGCCGGGACCTCCAGCTTTCGCTGGAGTGACTCGCAGCCGAGTGTGAAGCACCTGGGATGAGAATCAGCACCTCCAAGTCCGAGGCCATGGTTCTCAGCCGGCAAAGGGTGGAATGCACCCTCCAGGTCTGGAATGAGATCCTGCCCCAAGTGGAGGAGTTCAAGTATCTCAGGGTCTTGTTCACGAGTGAGAAGAGGATGGAGCGGGAGATCGACAAGCGAATCGGTGCAGCCTCTGTTGTAAAGCGGAGCCTGTACTGGTCTGTCATGGTGAGCTAGAAGGCTAAGCTCTCGATTTACTAGTCGATTTACGTTCCTTCCCTCACCTGTGGTCACGAGCTTTGGGAAGATCGTGAATACAAGTGGCTGAAATGAGCTTCCTTCGCAAAGCTCTCCCTTAGAGATAGGGTGAGGAGTTCTGTCATCCGGGAGGAGCCCGGAGTAGAACCGCTGCTCCTCCGCATTAAGACGAGCCAGTTGAGGTGGCTAGGGCATCTGATTAGTATGCCTCTCGGATGCCTCCCTGGTGTGGTGTTTTGGGTATGTCCAACCAGGAAGAGCCCCTGAGGTCGATCCAGAACATGCTGGAGGGACTAAGTCTCTCGGCTGGTCTGGGAACGCCTTGGCGTCCCCCCGGAAGAGCTGGAGGAAGTGGCTGAGGAGAGGGACGTCTGGACCTCACTGCTTAGGCTGCTGTTCCCGCGAACCAACCCCAGAACAAGCGGAAAAAGATGAAGATGAAGAAATTCTTCATCAGCAACAAAATGTGTCACCTATAGATCACCTTCGTTTTACTTCACATAAATTCCATCATTTTTGTTCATTAGAAGAGGGGGAAATTGTTTACAAAATTAATCTTCATTACTATACTTAAGTATTATTTTGCTGTATTTATACATTACTTGAGTGTTAACAAAAGTGAATACTTGTAACTTTACTTAGGGGCACAATGGCTCAGTAGTTAACACTGTCACCTCACAGTAAGAAAACTCTGGGTTCAGATCTCAGCCAAAGGCCTTTCTGTTTTGGTGTTAAGTCTTTGCACCAATGAACTTGCAGTTGCTACGATGACATTGGCCTGTTGGTAAATAGTTTGTGATCTCTCTGTATCACTTCATAATGTATGACTATTGGTTTCTGGATCTAATGGACTTCCTGGATATCTGTTGGAACACATGTATAACAGAACATATGGCTGTTCTCTGACCTCCTGCAACACTGCCCCATATGGAAATGCTCTTACAGGTCCTTAAGTCTGAAGGAATGAAGGTCACCTTAAGCACCATTCGTGATTCATGACTCAAGAAGCTGCACTTGGGCCGCTACTTGTAGGAAGTATTAAACAAAACAATATTATATTCTCCTTTTATATTAATTGGAAAATTATAACCTGATGTGGTCTTCTGCTATTGCAACCCATCTGTGCAAAGGTTCAATGTGTTATGCTTTTTGAGATGCTTTTCTGCAGAACAAGCTTGCAAAGTATAGTAATTTGAGATACTGTAACCT
This sequence comes from Tandanus tandanus, assembly GCA_039654325.1. NCBI lineage: Eukaryota > Metazoa > Chordata > Actinopteri > Siluriformes > Plotosidae > Tandanus > Tandanus tandanus. Next base: position 12,384,536 of record JBCNYH010000002.1, on the reverse strand, counting down.
TTCTCTAAGTGTGGAACAGTCTGATAATTCTCCTTTGACCTCTATCGTTATCCCACAGAACTCCCCCTCACATTATAAATAAATTTTTTTGTTTACATCTGTGTAAATTCTACAGATTCTAGAGATTGTTTCTTGAATCCCAAGTCACAAATTCTGACTGATGAACCTTTTCAAGGATGCCCATAGGTATGAAATGTTTGTTAAGGATGGAAATTATACAACTTATATGGCTATTATCTTCACAGTCACCACACCTGAGCATCTATGGCAGAATTTTGGACTGATGTGGTAAGACTGCACTCTGTACCACTCAGTCACTCACTCATTTGCTGAACCGCTTAGTCCTATAACTGTTGCGGGGAGGTTGGATCCTATCTCAGCTGACACTGGGTGATGGCGGGGTATACTGCTTGCCAGAGCATCGCAGGGCCAACACACACAACCATTCACACTCACATTCACACCTGCGGGCAATTTGGAATAGCCGATTAGCACAATATGCATGTCTTTGGACACCCAAAGGAAACCCATACATTCACGGAGAGAACATGCCAACTCCACACGGAAACGCCTGAGTTTGGGGCTCAAGCTCAGGACCTTTTTGCTTTGAGGCAGATGTGGTAATCACTACAGAAGTGCCATTCCATTCTACACCAGTTTCATCAAAGTGCCATTAAGAGAATTAATTAATATTTTTTTCATCTGCCCAATAAAGCTCTACAGACTTGTAGAATGTATTCCAGGGCAGACTGTGGCATGTACTTGCTAAACTATCTTAATCATTTACTTTTGCTCTACATACATAGCATGCAGCATTCTTCCCTTTCTGTTAAAATGGGACTGTGCAAATATGCAGCTTCTATGCAGATATAGGACAGATAAAAATTCTAAAAAGCAAACAACAGTATGCCAGGATTAATCACTTAAATGTGCACCTATGTGAAGTTTAATCCTCAGGAAGACCCCTCATGGACTGACACAATGCTCCAGCTGTGCTTTGGATCGCAGTAGGCTGAACAGCAGCTTTTCTTCCAAATTTCTATAATGAACCTGATGAAAGAGTGGCAGCCCTCACAAAGAACATGCTGAAAGGTGTATACCTAAAGAGCAAAAGTGAAGCCTTCTATAAGAGTCACAGTTCATTATTCCCAATACTCAGAAGGCAGCAGTCTTTGCCAAGAATCTAGAGGTTTCATCAAATCTTTTAATGCTGTGGCAAGTTTCTTTTCACACAAACGCCAACCATGATCAATAATATATTAGAAATAAAAGAGCATTACAGGGATGTTAAAAACTTCTCAAAGCACCATCACGGGTCATGACAACCCCGAGAAAGAAAGTGGTTATGAGTGATAATAGACTTCATGGTGGATTCAATATTTGCTAAGGAAGAAATTACAGTCACAACACAAGGGAGCAAAAAGAGAAAATGCTGACTGGGTAAGGTTTACTCTTAATATATAGAGGGTTATAAAGTTTAGCAAATATACAATAAGTGCAAGTTTACTGTACAAGTTAATTTCTGTCTGTAGTGCCTCTTCCACAGTATAGATCCATTCCTCAAAACAGTGTAAAAAGAAGGAGATCTTTCACTGTGGATCTTGCATAAAAAAAAAAAAAAAGGAAAAAAAATACTATTATATTACTGTATATGGTAACCACATATATATCCTCTAATAACTAATTGTAACCTATATATTTTACTAATTCATTCACTCATTCATTTTCTAAGCCGTTTAATCCTCATTAGGTTTGCTGAGAGCCTGGCACCCATCTCAGTCGACTCAGGGCGAAGGCGGGACACACCCTAAACAGCTCGCCAGGCCATCGCAGGGCCAACACACACACAACCATTCACACTCACACCTTAGGGCAATGTGGAACAGCCAATTAGCCTACTGTGCATGTGATTTTGGACTGTGGGAGGAAACTGGAGTACCCAGAGGAAAGCCATGGAAGCACGGGGAGAACTTACTAACTCCACACAAAAACGTCCGAGCCCGGGAATCAAACCCAGGCCTGCTTGCTGTGAGGTGGACGTGCTAACCACAATGCCACCGTGCCGACCTATTTTACTAATTCTGTGCATAATTTGTGTAGGGCTGGAGAGATGGTTATTACTGTGTTTGGGGGAGGAAGGGATGTGGGGCTGCAAACATGTCTGTACTTTATAGGGATGTTGTAATTTTATTATCATTTGTCTCTGTTTTACTAGGGACTGCTGTAATCTAGCTAATAGAGGAACCCTGTTTCTTATTATTTCTTATTAAGAGAAGAATAATTTCTGTACATGCTCCCTGACAAATATACTTAGAATGTTAACAGACATAAAGCAACACTTAATTAATTACTTATTACAAACATAGTATTATTTTAAAGTCGAGAAATGTTATAAGAGATGTCAGAGGATTACTGTACATCCTCGGAAACGGATGTCTGTGAAGTTATCTACGGTCAACCTTTCTGTCGCCTCCAGGACGTCTCCATCATTTCAAGCCTCTACCTATGTTATGTCTTAAACAGTAGTAACCCTTAGTAATGGCATCAACAGTGGCTTCTGGATATCAGAGACAGACAAGCAAGATTCCATTACTCATAGTTTATGAATGCAAACAATCAAAATAACTAAAACAGAGACTATAAAATCCTAATCATCCCTAATCAAGGGCAAATGATATTCAGAACTGAGTACTGAATATAATGATACTAATTTCACTACCTATTACTATTACTGCTGAAGCCATTTTCCAGTTCAAACACATAGGAACACATTTGAATTCAGCTCTTCTTTTGCAGAGGGTCCAAAACAATGGAGACAACAGAAAAAAACAAAAAATGTCTGCCTACTGTAGATGCTTTGAAAAGCAGGACTAAAGTTTTGTCCTGTGTTTTCTGCTGCCATTATTTCCATAAAAGACAAAGGAAAAATTTGAAATTAGTTAATTTTGTGAAGGCAAAAGGGTGTAGTTACAGAATATTCATTCTATTATTCCCAGTGATGCTTTATTCTATCTAAACTAACACTGGAGTTTGCATTTGTTACACTATGCTTGTATCTTATAAGTGTTCTGGTGTATGCCGCTTTTGTGTCCAGCTTCAGACTAATTTATTAGAGCTAAATTCATACATGTCAAGACAAATGTCTAAAATTTCCAAAATTTCACTTACTAACATACGGGGCTATGCAATCCTGGGTTGTCAGAGTATTTCCATGGAATTTACCAGGAATGTTACAGCACTGCACCTCTTCCTGTCTATAATCTTTAAATGGACCTTTTATGAGCACAAGGAAAGAAATTAAAATAGCACATTATACATTAAAATTCCAGGATCAATTAATGAAAGACATGGTGTACCACTATCCTCCATACTGCCACCCAGATACTAAAGCAAAAAATGTAGACATGCCACTATATATGAATCAGAAATATAGAATACATTAAACTCATTGAAGAGTCAGAATAATTGTTTTAAAGAAATCTCTTTAAACTTAATCAGAAGTCTCAAGCCTAATCACAGCACAGCAGGTCCTACAGGCCCAGGTTTCATCAGATTCATGTGGAGCACTTTCCCTTTTAATAAACAACCGGTTAGAGTAAATATTCTCAAAATAAAACCCATCACGTACATAAGGAGGACATAAATTTCAAAGTTCACATTCTGTTCACAGCTGTGAACAGGTAGAGAATATCTTACTGCTGATTAACTCAAAGTATGCGTGCCTGTATTTCCCTGCTTATTTAGCTTCAGACTAAAACAATGCAGAGAATGTGCCCATGACAGGTGACCTTTATTTTCCAAATATGGCTTTTAGACATTGTTTATTTGTGTCAAAGGAATGTTTAAAATTATTAAAAAAAAAAAAAAAAAAAAAAAAGGAACTGCTCAAAATTCCAGGGCATGACTTACTGAGCAGCAAAAATAAATAAATAAATAAATAAATAAATAAATAAATAAATAAATAAATTCCTGCTCAGGAATTTTGTGAAATCATTAATTACACAGTCTTTATGTAACATACATGCAAAAAGTGATATCTTTATTTTTTTTCCATCACGCTCTCTCTCTCTCTCTGTGTGTGTGTGTGTGTGTGTGTGTGTGTGTGTGTGTGTGTGTGTGTGTGTGTGTGTGTG
>JBCNYH010000002.1:12335779-12356815 GCA_039654325.1 Tandanus tandanus | reverse complement strand
TGTGTGTGTGTGTGTGTGTGTGTGTGTGTGTGTGTGTGTGTGTGTGTGTGTGTGTGTGTGTGTGTGTGTGCATGTGCGTGTGTGTGTGGATAAATGCTATTTAAATAATTTATCATGGAATGCAATCTTCCATCTGTATAAATGGTTTGCACACTGATGTGAGGATGTTCTGTTCTTTATTGTTTTTACCATTTTGTGTAAAATTAGCAATGCTTGTCTGTAAACATTTTTACTTAGGTGTATAATAAAATGTTTTTTTATCTATAGTGAATATTTTGGTTTGTACTACAGAAAAATAAATATATTTTAAAATCACAAAGTCTATGCAGTTGCTTTAGATTAATTTTAATGTAACAAATAAGAATCAGGTAAGAACATGATCCTTAAAGTACCTACATTTTCTATCAGCTTACTGTACTTACTGTCACACCGCTGTGCAGCGGAGAAATAGGTGGATGCAAAGATGCAGAATGTATATAAAAGGTGTTTTATTGTAAGCCAGGCAAAGGTATCCACAGTTCAAACTCAATGTCAGGCAGGCACAGGTCAAATTATCGGGCAAACAGGACATCAAAGGACAAACAAACACATGGTCAGAGATAAGACAGGATAGTCAAACACACACACGAGGCAGGCTAACAGGGCTTGGTAGTGTCAAAGTTGCACGGAAACAGGTAAAAGATCACATCCAAGATACACCGAACAAAGGATTGTCAAGTAATGGTAACATGGGCCCATTACTAATGATTCGCGCCATGGTATATTTTGTGCACATATATAGTCCTTCTCATTACCTGCAGCCAAACCTCCTGGAGCATGCTGTAGACGTATTGTAGCTCTTCCACCTTGGAGACCATGGTGAATGGAGCTAAATAGGGGAAATAGTGACGCTTACTACTTTATTGCAGTTATTCAATAATTTATTGTATTTGCTAAATAACATGCTTTAACATGAATAACTAGATAATAATCCAGTTGTTTAGGAACTGGATGATAAACCAGGAGTGGCAATTGTTTAACTCAAAATGCAAAGTTGCAAAATGTAATCAGCCACATGAGCACTAAAGGTTGGCCATTTGTGTCAAGAGGGACTGATGGAAAGTTTATGTTCCTGTTAATCTCTAAGTTTTTCAGTGGAGCTGAGATTAGGGTTCTGTGCAGAAACACAGGTTTGGGCCTCTTAGTTCCACTGAATAGAAATGGAAATGCTACAATATACACACACAGTCTAAATAATTTGTTACCAATAAAGCAAAAACTTCCCAAAATACTCAAAGGATTAAGCTTTTAATTTACAACACATTGTAATTTAAGTTACAAAACCCTTCCTTCCTGAGCAATGTGTAGAGTGTGTGGCCAAAGACCCCAATCTGGTCAGACCCAAATATGAATTCCTTAGTGGCATTGTGGGTTTACACTCAGGTCCAACAACTGTAATGCTCCTTAAACATATGCAAGTTCACACAGCTGCTTGGGTTAATGTACAGTATACAGTATATTACTATTGCCAAAGTTCCAACAGTGTATGCCTCCCACAGTTACTAGACCATATTCATTATATGAGCCAACGCTGTAGCCCAAATTATGTTCAATTTATTTTGTCCTAATAGTGGCAGAAGGACCAGTAAAAACATGATACAAGACTTTCACATGAAAACCACCCTGAATATCCCAATTCAAATTATTTCTATATTTATATAAGAATTTAATACTGTTGTCAATAGTAAAGCCTATTCCAAAATAAAGTTTACTGCTGCAGGACTCCAGGTCTATTTGTAGTCATTCATCATCTTTATTTATCTTTATCCAGTAAAAATGTCTGCTATCCCTAACACACTGCATTTTTTATTAACTTCCTGAAAAGAAAAGTTGAATCAGGGTTAACTTGTGTCCTCACTGCAATCAGACCACACTAAGATTCTCTTTGCAGTGGAAAATACCTTCCACAAATGGTCATGATCCATACCTGAACATGTTTACTCCATCCCACAGAACCACACTAAAGGAATAAACATACCAGGGCTAGTTTCAAACAGACTAAATACTGCATATGTTAAAGGAAACTATTTACAATTTGAAGCTATTATTAGATTATTCACATAGTCAGCCTTATTTCTCCCATCAAAAATAAATTATGATAAACAGATGGTATAGTCCACCTACTTCTGGTTCTGTATGTACTACAGTACATTATATCTTTCCTTACTCTTGTCTGTGACCTCTGATGGAAGGTTTCCTCAGCATTGGCTATGGTTAATATAATTACAAGCAATTATTTTAATTATTATTATTATTATTATTATTATTATTATTATTATTTGGATGGTGTGGAGAGTGATAAGCGGCTATTAATCGAGGAGAGACGGAGAGATAGACAGACTGTCTCTCTCTCTCTCTCTCTCTCTCTCTCTCTCTCTCTCTCTCTCTCCTGACTCTGTGGGGCTCCAGGCTGCTTTTTGGTGGCAAGTTTGAGATATTCACTTACATGTAAAGATTTTGTGTAGACTATATATAGATCTGGCCCTGTGATGGCTAGCAAGCTGTCTAGGGTGTACCCCACCCTCACCCAAAGTCGGCCGAGATGGTGCCTACCCACGACCCTAATTAGGATTAAACGATTCAGAAAATGAATGAATGAATATATATTTTGAATATAGATTACTGTTGTATAAATTAATAATAAATATTCAAGCATAAACTGTAGTTCGATTTACAACAGCAAATGATGTTGATTACAGGAGTATTATCTAAATACTGCACTGCAAGCAAGGGTAAATGCAGTCCAACAAAATATTAGATTGCATGACTTTTTTTCTTCTTTTTTTGCCTGCAGCTTTGAATATCATCAGTATCAAAAAGAAACCTTTCAATAATAAACACATTTCGCAGAAGGAAAGTGTGACTGTTGACTGTGAACTGCTATTAAACCACTTACGGCAACAAAGTGAACATTTAATGTAATGTACACTGTGTGAGGAAAAGAAGGAAGCAGACAACTGATCATGTACTATTTGTTTGCATTGGCATGAGATGAGAGGACACGCTGAAGTTAAAAGGAAGCTGCTTTAGCTTTTAATTTACAAGAGTGAGCGAGCTTGGTACCACCTTTTCAACTCATGGTTAAAGCGGAGCCTGTAATTCATGCAATCCCCTGTACTGTATTTGTTCCAGTGGTGATAAATTTAACATAGAGCAAACAGTCTAACTGTCAAATCTATTAAAGCAAAGTAGTACTACTGAACCTGAACAAGAATAATAATCATTAAGCACCAAGTAACAACATTTCATAAGTGATTATGATTGGCTTCCTAATTCTAGAACAATTTGCACACCGACCCACATCAATCAGCCATCAGCAGATAATCAAATGTGGTATTCTGTAGGGGAAAACCAGCTCAGAAAGACTCTACCAATTCACATACACAAACACTACTAATGACTACTATTATTGGTTTAAAAACAGCTCTTTATAGTGTGACTCAAAGTTGTTGTTTTAAATGCACCATGTTCAATCTCTTGGATGATGGACTGTCTATTAATTGTCATGCATCAGTGAATGGAAGTCTGAGGCCACAGTAAACACATACAGCACCCACAGACAGCTCCACACAGTCCTCAGGGACGTGTGAAATACCAGGGTTCCTTGCTACATGGATAGATTCTCATCGTGTGAGCTATTTACATTGACATCCATTTACTACAATTTTTTTCTTTTTAGGGACAAAAACAGGCAATGTGATAAAAGTTCAGCAAAATAATTCAAAATGTATTAATTAATGATGCATTTATAATACCGTCCACAATTATTAGCCTCCCCCTTACGTTAGACCTGCATATACTTTCAGTAACTTGGCAAATAAGCAAGATTTGTAGTACAGTGGCGTAAAATGGATGCTAAATTTTGAGAAAAACAGAAGCAACTGCTTCACAGGTTTCTTCCCAGATCTCTGTGGTCAATTGGATCCATGCTTCTTACTTTTTTCAAATCCTTTTCTGCATCCATGATGCACTGTGCCACTCCTATGGTTTCTGTTACAATGTATATTTTTTCCTTAGAGCGTTACAAGCCCCTGCCGAACTTGTTCTCTTGGACAAACATCCATTCATTTTCACACATAGGGTAATCTGGAATCGCCAACTAACCTAAAGTGCACGTCTTTGAACCGCAAGGAAATTGGAGCATCCAAAAGAAACCCACACACATGGGGGGAAAAAGTAAACTCCACACAGAAACGCCCCTGCCAACCATGTGGCTCCAATCCAGGACCTTCTTGCTGAAAGACAAGTGTTAACCACAATGTCACTGTTATATTAAAATGTTTTTGGGGGGAATAAAAAAAATGCGAAGATATAAACACAGAGAAATCTAACAAATTAGATGACTGGTGGAGCAAACAAGCACGTTCACTGACCTTTCACATGGCACCAAGTGTCATATAAAATGTCAGATCCTTATTGTTGTATAATAGGGCCTAATGTTAGGTTACATTACCTGAATTATTTGCTTTATGGTAATACTACTAAAAACATTACTACTGTCATGACTTTAGTTACTATGTCATTAGTGGAGAAATTTTAATTTAAAAACTTACCTCTTCTGAGTCTTCGGACACACGCATGCTCTGTCTAACCTGAAGACAAAGTTGAACTTTAAATTATCCACTTAGATCCTGGTGTTAATCCTATTGGAAAGTTCCTGTCAATGAAAATGCAATAACTACGTAATATTACTTTACTTTTGTACAATTTCCATAAGCTCACAAATGTCTAGTAATCATAACATGAACAATATATAGCTCACGTGAAAGGTAATAACTTACCAGAACTGAGCGCGCACTCATGGACTGCGGCCAGACAAACACATTTCCTGCGGAACAAAAATCGATGCGTCAAAGTACCTTCCGCGTTGCTCACACGAAAGGTAATTATACACTCTAGCTGGAAATACAATTTAGAGAAGAAAAGTAAAAAAAAAAATGATGTCATCAATCTATTGCAGGACTAACACACAGACACACACACACACACATAACCATTCACACCTATGGGCAATTTAGTGCAGCTAGTTGGTCAAATATGTATGTCTTTGGACTGTGGGAGGAAACCAGAGCTCCACACAGAAAGCCCATGGTCGGAACATTTTTGTTGTGAGGTGACAGGAATTATCACTATAAGCACAGAATCAGATTCCTGATTTTTATTAATAATGGTTATGAATGAAGAGAGAAATATTGTAGTGATCATTATTCTGTAAAAAGAGCTAGATAAGTTATAATTAAATCAGCAGTCATTTGTATGGAAGCAGGAAATTGTAGGCCTCGGGACTGGCATTCCATGATCAGGAATGAGAGAGAAAAAAAGAGAACCAAAGCAGAAGGCCTCAATATGTCATCATTCATTGTTCTCATCTGTAACGCTTAATCTTTTGATAGCACTCAGTCTATGTTTTAACAATTGTGTAAAAGACCTCAATACATATTCAGCTCAAACTGACACTTGCTGCACTACTACAATTTCACCTTTTCTCTGCTCTGATGTTGAGATACAAAGGGGCCAGTGAGTTCATGTAAGGGCTGGTATTGGGTTGCACGTAGCCCAATTTCTCAAACACTCCTAGCAAGGACAGACAAAAAGCGCACAGAAACCAGAGCCCAAGGCCTCTGATGAATAAGCTCCTTTACTCCCTGCTGAGCAATGATCGGACTGTACACCTCAAACACTGCACTGAGCTAGATGTGTTACTGATAGCAGGAACACACACATAAATAGTACCTTCTCCTGGCTCTCACTGACACACTAAACATGAGAACTTTGTCATTGTCGACACTCATTGCTTACTGAAACAGTAACAAAACTAACAATGCATATTAATTTCATATAACACTCTCACTCTCATGCAGCTGTTTTATTTTATAACAGATACTCACCACAGACACATACTGGAAAAAAAGCCACATCTTTTGTGTCTTCTTCAGAAAGTCAGAGTTTTGCATATAATGCATTATATTTATTAGGGTGTCACAATATTTATGATAAAAAATCTCTCTCACTTCCTATTCTGCACCCCACCATTCATTGGGCCACTTTTGTTGCTTCTGTTGCACTGTATGTTTTTACCTGAGAGGGTTGCAAGCCCCCTGCACAACTTTTTTTTTTTGAGGACAAATATCTATTCACACCTGTGGACATTTCGGAAAATAACCACTTTTTTTCTGGATTACTGGGATAAGAAAGAGAGAGAAGTTACAAATATGCCACTGAGCCCCACTGAAATTGAAATAATAATAATAATAATAATAATAATAATAATAATAATAATAATAATAATAACAATAATAATAATAATAATAATAATAGTAGTATTAGTAGTAATAATAATAATAATAATAATAAATCTTACTGTATATTATACCACATTCAAATCTACCACCACTGACCACCCAAGCTTACACTTCCAACACACACACACACAAACACACACAACCACACTCCACATGCACACATAATGGACACCGTACATCCCACATACTGTATCTCAGTGATCATGTCAAAAGCTTTTTTTTTTTTTATAGGTTTTTCCCAGACCAGTGATTATCCAGCGAATAACAAGCATTCAAGATCTTAAAGGCTATTTTCAGCAAAATCCTAATTATGAACTGTTATGTTGTTACACAGAGAAACATTGCATCACAAAGTAAAGTGCTGTAAAATGCCAGGTGTTGGAGTGTGGGGCAGTGCTGATTTTCTTGGTCAGTAGAAAAGAGGCTTGGCAATGTGCCGAGTGCACAAACAAGGTGCTAGAACAACACAATGATCTTGTTATACAAAACACATCTAACTGAGACGTTAACTTATTTAGATTCATACTGTATTATTATTATTATTATTATTATTATTATTATTATTATTGCATTTGCTTTACTCTTGTTATTCAACACAGAACAAAATTTACATTACTTACTGGTTGTTGTTGTTGTTGTTGTTGTTGTTTTCCCCAGGTAATAACATACATGGCAACAGATACCATGAAAGTGGTCCAAAGTATCAGAAATGCAGGAATGAACCCATGAAAAAATGAATATTGAATATGGTGGTAGATATCAGATTTGCCACAGCTACATGGATAAACATGATACTTAAAATGTTCCTGAGTAGTAAAAGTAGGTGAGTGTCTTCATATATAACATTACATTTACTATACTCAAAAACTCAAATACGTTTTGTGATGACGGATTAATTACCTTTCCAGGAACATGGGGTCTTTCCAATTTTCTCTGGGTACTCCTTTCACTCATCAGTATTTTATGAGGTATAATTGTGCAGGACATCTTGTGCAGTATATGTCCAAAATTAGAGCTTTGATCCTGTGGGGGATTTGACAAATCCTGGGATGCTGTAATAACCTATGCAGTTTTGGCTTTCATCTTCAGTTCAAGAGTGTCACTACTGCACTACTCAGCTTATTATATCCAAGCATGTTTAAAGCCTGGGGCAATAAAAGAGATGAAATCACTACATGCACTTAAATCATTAAGCTTCTTTACATACATCACATGGGCTTAAAATACAAATTGTGCTACTTTAGGCATACATTATGTCAAATTGACTTTCAGAGTTTAAAACTATTATGGTTGGTAATTACAGAATCACTCTAACTAAGGGAATTATTACATTAAACCACTGTAATTTACCCAAATGCATTTAACTGGTAAGGCACAAATGCTTCACACAGATATTGCTACATTGATATAAAAGACCATTAATTACAGTGTATAAAATCATGCTCCGATTGCTTAATTATAAACAGAGCATTTATCTACTATATAAACATCATTTCACTTTATTTAAAAGGCAGAATACCTGAACAATAGCATGTGAAATACTATAAATCAGGTCCAGGCACAACAAATGCACTTGTGTATTCCACTATGTTGTATCTAAGAGCTGAACACTACCTATGAGCAGTAAACATCCACAGTAATTGGCACAATTTGATTGGTCCGCTATCGTGGGATAGTGCTTGAATCCAAATGACAGACACTCTCAGTTTGTCACAGAGACTCGACCAGGCAGCATTATCATTATCACACTTTAAAATGGAAAAATTTACCATAAAATCGCATTCTAGCACTTTTTTCTTGTGTTCCACATCCTATTTACCAAAACATCTTTAGGGAGCACTGTTTCTTTTTGGTTTTAACTGTAATAATTCAAATTAGTAAATATGAACTATACAAATGTTTGTTTCCTTGTGTTTCTGGGAGTATGTAGTAAAATACCTTTACAGAACACAGTTTACATTAATTTGTACCATTACATTACATTACACCATTAGCAAAACAGCTAATCGCCTAGCCATTCACAGTGAACCCTGCCTTCAGAGTTTTTCATTTCTAAATTCATGAAAGTTCTTTATAATTACTTTGTACATTTAAGAGTTCCCATTAAGAAACTCCATTGCAGTCATACATGCAGATCTGCCTACACATTACATAGACAATCAATCTTTATTAGATATTCATTAGGTCAGAATTGTCATTAATTCGAATATGTGACCTACTTCCTTTATAATGTAACAAGGTAAAGTGGACCTAGTAATATAACATAGATAGATTTCGAATAGGCCCTGGGAAGCTGCACTGGATATTCCAATAATTTTAATGCTGGTGTTTGGACCACTTTGCTAAGCAGAGCGATTTAGAATCCTTTATAATCTTAGGACTATATTCCTAATATAATTAATATATTATAACTTACACATACTGTATATTAAGTGCACACTTAGTAAATAAAAGTCCATACTGTGAATGCTTAAAGAGAAATGACACTGCCTTCAGGAAACAGCAGCTTGGAAGACAGGTGACATTTGAGACAACAGGGGTAATGATGAAGAAGGATTTCAGGGGTCTCATATCTGTGACTCTTCTGATAGTTATGCTACACATCCATCAACAGATGTGGCTAATCCACTTTGCTTAATTTGTCATATTCTGTCATTGGATAGTCAACTATAATGCCACATCAAGGACACCTATGCATAAAGAAACTAGGAGCATTCTTAATAGTTGTATCATATTTCACCCAATCCAGGTGTGTGGACTATGAGTGTGTGGCATCAGTGCACAGCTTATATGGAAATGATCTTTGTTGAACTAATTTGTAATTGAAGATGTCCTTTAAAAAGGAAAGAACTACATACGCACACAAAATCCATCCTAAAGCCCTATCTGGTTATTAGCAATGGTCAAGCAGGAAAAAACCCTAATAAGATTCGTAAGACACATGTGCCTGTACTTAAAGAGGGAGTGGTGGGGGATCTTATACACAGGGGACAGAGATACAGCAGGCAGGATGCAGAAGGGTCCAGCCAAACATGGTCTAGACTGTGTTTATGTTTTCCTGCCCTGTTCTTAGGATACATTTAAACTCAAACAGAGCTGCCTTCTAAGCTAGGGGAAGCCCTCATTGGCCCTATATGTCTGCTATAATTACAGTCCTGGCATAGGACAAGACAACTATGCCAAACCAGCATGTCTATCTGAGGAGAGAAAGAAGTGATTGCACATTTCATGAAAAAAAAGCTATAACTGCTACACAAAAGCGGAACGTAGCGAGTCAAACACTAAACCATAACACAACTGAGCAGACAACTGGATGAACAGCAAAAGTAATCACCTGCTTTTCCTACTGCTCCTCATTACCATGCATTTTTATCAGTGACTTTGCAAACGTCAATCATGTCTTTATACATGTGGATATGTGATGGTTGGCAGGTTGTATTTACTTTATTTAGTTGTGTCATACATAGAAACCGCCTTCTTTTAAAGCCATCTTTATGTTATGTTCTATTGACATGTTGTGTTGATAATGATATCACACCTGAATGGATCATGTGGTAAGTCTTGTTTATAGTTGAATGGATTTCAGTTTTAATGGGAAAATCCATTTTTAACAACAACAACAAAAAAATAATAATAAAAATACAGGAGGGTGCGACTTCTATTTTAAATGAATCAAGCCTATTCATGAGGCCTTAATTTTGAACTTATATGCAGTGGGCATGCTCAATGCGTGTAGGGGAGAATGCATATCATTTAAATGACTTATGTACAAACCGGAGAATTAAGTGTTTAGAACCAGTTCCTACTGGCTTGACCTATATATAAATTGCACCAAAGAAAAGGCATAATGCACACATAAATCTAAGCCAAAGACCAGTGGAATAGAGTCAATAATCAAATCTAGAAGTACCCATTATGCAATCTGTAAATCAGTTTTAAAAAACTATAAATAGATTACTTATTCATTTAGTCATTTTCTAAGCCATTAAATTCTAATTAGGGTACTGAGGAGGCTGGCGCCCATCTCAGCCGACTCTGGGCAAGGGCGGGGTACACGCTGAACAGCTCGCCAGACCATTGCAGGACCAACACACATACAACCATTCACACTCACACTACACACTCAGACTACTGTGTATGTTTTTGGACAGTAGGAGGAAAACCGGAGTACCCGGAGGTAACCCAGCCAAGCACTGGGAGAACATGCAAACTCCACACAGAAACAGACCGGGAATCGAACCCGGGACCTTCTTGCTGTGAGGTGGACATGACACATTACCACTGTGCCACCGTACCGCCCTAAATAGATTACTATTTAGATTTTTATTGTTCACATAAATAAAAAATTTAACTAGGCGCCCTCTCATTACCTACGATTCCACAGGAAAGTATCCTCTACTGTTAAACTGTAAAAGTTTTAGAGGGCACAAACAAAACATTTGTTCCACTATCTTCCATCTACTCATCTTAGCTTCAAAACCAACAAATGCAAAACCCAGACTCCAGAAGTCCATTGTCCCTAAAACATTCCTCATTTCGAATCTTGGCAACCAAGGCTTTTTGTGCCCAATCACAGTGTCATGGAGTGCAGCCTACAGCTCCTCAAAAGGAAAAATGCAGCAACCCAAACTTAGTGTGGAAAATAAAGCAAATGATTTTACAGCTGATGAAAATGTGTTCCATCCAATTTACACCATTCTAAAGACACAAAGAGTATGGACTAGTGCAGAGAAAGGAATGTAAATAAGCACAGTTGTACAGTACTGAATTTGTTCATCGCTCAAGTGAGTTTACTTTTCAAGTCCTAAGCAGTGACTATAACAGAAAAGATCAAAGAGGTTTAGTGGTTGTTTTTCTTACATGAGAAACATTGGGGTGGCATAGTGGCGCAGTGGTTAGCACGTCTGCCTCACAGCAGGAAGGCCTGGGTTCGATTCCCAGGTTTGGGCATTTCTGTGTGGAGTTTGCATGTTCTCCCCATGATTGCGTGGGTTTCCTCTGGGTTCCTCCCACAGTCCAAAAACATGCACAGTAGGCTAATTGGCTGTTTCAAATCGCCGCTAGGTGTGAGTGTGAGTTTGAATGGTTGTGGGTGGGTGTTTGACCTGTGATGGCCTGGCGAGCTTTCCAGGGTGTACCTCGCACTGAGTCAGCTGAGATGGGCGCCAATCTCCCCACGGCCCCAAATACGATTAAGCAGCTGAGAAAATGAATGAGAAACATTGGAGTAAAACACTGGTGAAGCTGTGGGAAGAGCTATCACACTTAGACATTTTTAGTAACTAAATTATTGGCGTTTTGGCTAAATCAGCATATTTTTTCCTTCAAATAGAGATCTGTTTGGACTGCATGCTATAAATCATCCGATATGTTGGAAAACAGATATATACATTAAAGTATGTCATTTTGGTTACTAGTACATTTTGGAAATAATTGTATATTTCACGTTTGAGTGGTTTGGTTTCTTGACATTTGACCAAAATAGTCAAGTCAAGTCTGGGTGAAACATTATTTCATCTTGTTTGACTTCTATTCTTACCTATCCAACCATGCAGTAATGATAAACAGTTCCACTTTTTAATGTGTGGGTCATACTTAGCTGACCACGATTATACAGTAGGCAATAGCTTTTTATGTAAACATCTGGTTTAAGTGGAAACAGGGTACTTTATTTAGCATATCCTTTTTGCATCTTTGCTCATGTGATTTTGGCCACCACGAATCTCATTGAAAAGTGATATTTTCAAAATATGTTATTCTGTTCTAAAATACCAGTAAGGTCAAGAAAAGAACGGAAGTGTTCAGCAAAAATGAAAGCAGTATGTATGTGTGCATCAGTGTAAAATTAAAGAGTACCTTAAAAATTATAGTTGCATGCTGAAAAAGATGAACCCTGGAGACAATGCTTTGAAACTATGAAGTAAAAGACTAAGAAAAACAGCTTTACACTTATCTTTGTATGGCTTATGCCCATTACTTCTTGATGGATTCCTCTGTCACATCCTTTGCTGGGGATCACATCAAGCTATAATTCAAGGCATAACAGTGTATACAAGTTTTTGATTGGAGTTTGCCAATCCAGGTTTACATGCATTTCATAGACTTAAGGCTCATGATTGAGTTCCTCAAGAGAATTCTTGCTTCAGGAGTGCAGTGTTCCAGGGCTCCTTCGACATGCCATTAAGTGCTGGTACAGTAAGAATGAGAGCAGTGTTTTAATGTTGTTCAGACTGTGCTTGTAATCTCCACTCCTGTTCAAAATTTTCATGGACAGGATTTCAAGGAGAAACCACAGACAGGAAGGCATCCGACATGGTAATTGGGATGTCACATTTCTGCTTTTTGAGGGTGATGTTGTCCATTGGAGAAGGGCCTCTGGGGTTCACTTGAAAGGTTTGCAGATGAAAGTGATGAGGCTGAAATGTGGATCGTCACCTCCAGATCTCCCAGAAAAGGATATCATGCTCCCCTCAGGTGAAATGGGAGGGTCTATCCCAGGTCGAGGAATTTAAATATCTCAGAGTCTTGCTCATGGGCGAGAGAAAATGGGATCATGAGACAGATCACTGGTTGGGAGCAACATGTGCCAATGCTTGCTTGGAGGGTATTGTGAAAATTAAACAATCACAACAAAATTTATGTACTTGCAAAAAGGCAAAAATTCTCATTTCAGTGATATTTAGATTCGGATAATTTTACCTACAGAACCAGTTGAATATTTAATTGCATTTCCTACATGGGTATCTCTGCTGAGGGCTGCATAATTCAGACGCCACTATGGCTCTTCCCACACACCACCCACAGTCCTCTCTGCCAGGCCAGCCTTCAGATACAGCACCCTCTCAAAAATAGTACACCGCCCGCCCACAAGCACAGTTAGCAAGAGCCTTACCACACTAACAGATGTTTCTTAATATGGGTATGGGCGAAGGCAAGGTGGCGCAGGCCATACTACACCCATTCCCAGCTGAGTATGCATGGCTAAACCAGTTAACACAGACCATCCCTTATCTGCTCTGACTAAAGAATTGAAAACATTTGAGGACTCACCTGCATGTTGTTAAAGAGACTAATCTAACTTTATTTGATTACAATTAGCAAAATTGCTAACTAAAATGCTCAAGATATTGTAGCCTATAGATTAAAATTATATAAAAATAATTTCCCAACACAGGCTGTATTTTTTAAAATACTTTGTTTTTAAAAATTGAGATGACTAGTTATTTAGAGAAAAATTGTGCATGGAAGTGCAGCAAATTTAGTTATACTTAGATGTAATTTTTTAAACTTAGTGTTAATTTAGTTTTAGTAACTTCTTTAATTTATAAATGTTTTACCAGTTTCTGGTCACTGATTCGAAAGTGTAATATTGTGTAACTGCAGACGATCTACTGATGCTGACCAACACCACTCGCAAGTGTTTTTTGTAGTCATTTACAATTCTTATGTCTTTTTATAAACATCTTTCATTAAGTGTATAGCAAATTAATTATATAAAATAATACAATATTAGAATCAGGGCGGCATGGTGGTGCAGAGGTTAGCACGTTCGCCTCACAGCAAGAAGGTCCCAGGTTGGATTCCCGGGCTTGGGGTGTTTCTGTGTGAAGTTTGCATGTTCTCCTCGCACTTGTGTGGGTTTCTTCTAGGTATTCTGGTTTCCTCTCACAGACCAAAAACATGCACAGTAGGCTAAGTGGCTGTTCCAAATTACCCCTAGTTGTGAGAGTGAATGTGAATGGTTGTATGTGTGTTGGCCCTGCAATGGCCTGGCGAGCCATTCAGGGTGTATCCTGCCTTAACCCAGAACCTCCCCGCAACCCTAATTAGGATTAAGCGGCTTAGAAAATAAACGAATGAATGAATATTAGAATCAGTATAAATAAGTTATTTTTGTGAGCATAAATTGCAATCAGAAAGCAACTTGATTCAGATTGTTAAAAAATGTTGAAGGTTCTTTAAAGCAACTAATGCTAATGTTGTTTGCTACAAACCGTCCAATAAATCTAGACTTTTATGGCTCCTCTTTTTTTGGCTCTGCAAAATAATGTGCCTGCCCTTTTCTATAAATGTTTTGTACCCTAACAACCAGGAATACATGCAGGGCCATGAGCATAATTTAGTGGAGAACAGGCCAGAGTGGGAGTTATTTAACAAATTCAACAGAAGTAAAGTTCATTACAGGGAAACACTGCAAAAGAGTTAGGGATCTTTACAACATTTAAAAGAACACGTATAAAGATCTACCATCCTACCATCAACATGCTTATAAGAACACTACACAACACAAGAATTGTACACTTCCTAATTCAAGCAATTATCCAATCTGCTAATTTCAGCCAATCATGTGACAGCAGTGCACTGCAAATAATAATGTAGCTTCAGGTCAAGAGCTTCAATTAATGTTCACATCAGAATTGGGGAAAATGTGACTTCAGTGATTGTGACTGTGATAAGGTTGTTGGTGTCAAATACATTAATTTTAGTATTTTAGAACCTGCTGGTCCCCTGAAATAAAGAACAACAACAACAACAACAAAAAACCATTGACCCCCAGTTCTCTGAGCCAAAAAGCCTTGTTAGCAAAAGAGGGTGAGACCTCCCTGAATGGTTTGAGATGGTTAGGAGAGGGTATGATATGGATATGGTTACTCAAGAACTACTCTCTACAAAAGTGCTGAGTGCTCAGAAAACCACCTTGGAACACATAACACATCAAACCTATAACTCTGGAAGACCACATTAAGTTCTACTTCTGTTAGTCCAGAACAGGAACCAAAGGCTACAGCGGCTACAGGCTAACCAACACGGGACATTCAAGGACTGGGAAACATTGCCTGGCTTTTTTATGATTTAGTTAATGAGAACCTTACAGCTAATGAGCTGAATTAAGTGTTTTTTAGTTGCTACTGCATCTCTATATTCATAATTTTATATATAAATCTTTTAACCAAGAGACATCTTAATATACATTTAAAACTATGACCTGAAACACTGGCCATGTTCACCCAACCAATAATATGACATGTTGATTTAGTGATGAACCTCAAAGAGCAAATTAAGTTTCTTTCAGACATAATCTTTAAATTTAACTATTACTTTTAAAACCAATGTCCTCTTGCTGTGCTCTAATGAAATACATAAACAAATATCTAGTGAATCCATCAGCACAGACATTTAAATCAATTACTGTACCAACAACCAGCCTTGGGTTGCCTTATTACTCTATTATAGTCATCTTATTACTTTACCTATTGTTTGTGTTATGCATTACATTACATGGCAAATTATAAAACATCAAATTCTTGTCAACATCAGACTAGTACTTGGACAGCTCATGGATCTGCAAAGAAATTTTTAATACCAAAAGGCATTTACTTGCTTATTTCTTATATTTTACAAAGTGACTTTTACAAGTCGAAACCACCAAGTAGTTCAGCTCTCAAACTCCTATAGGATAAATTATAAAACTAGTACACAGTCCTGGGTTCAAGCCTCATGCCACGTGGAGTGTATATGTTCGCCCCGTGTTTGCATGGGTCCCCTCCATGCACCAGTTTTCTCCCACAGTCCAAAGACATGCATATTAGGTTAACTGGACCTTCTCAGTTGCCCTTAGGTTTGGATGTGAGTGTGAATAGTTGTCTGTTTTAGCCCTATGATGGTCTGGTGAGCTGTTCAGGGTGAACCCTGCCTTCACCTGGAGTTGGCTAGGATGGGCTCAAGCCACCCTGCATCCCCAAGAAAAGGATAGAGTGGCTCAGAAAATGAAGTAAAATACAGTATATTCAATAGCATTAGACAGTAATACATATTAGCTTGGACTACTAGCTTTAAACAGTCATAAATGGAAGGAATGATATAGCTGTATTGAGTAATTCAGTTTTCTTTATTGTTATCTATATCTCTATATAATGGAAAAGTTGATCAAGATATTGTTTTCAAAAAATTCCATGCTACTCACTAAATTGGAATAAACAACTATAAAATATGTGGTCTGTAATTTACCTTAGCGAAGTATAACTGTTAAATGATATCATATTTATTTTAGAAAAGTAAAATATTTTATCATTACTTTACCATCCTAAGTTGTTCGGCCAGAAAGAGTCAACATCCTAATGAGATTGTGAGTGTGATCCATTGTGAGTGTAAGACATTGCTGAGACCCATATAAGAAGAGAGGAGGCCCCAGTAGAGTTGCAGAAATGCTTTAATAGTAAAGTAGTATATAAAGTATAAAGTTGTATATAAGTCAATGAAGATTTAAGGGTAAAGTATAATCATGCTAGGCTGTGTGTTTAAATATGTACATCTGAGAGTCTGTATGTCTGTGAAACAGTAAATATTGAGTGAATGTAATACTTTTTCTTCTGCTGTAATGCTTGGCAGCTTTTATAAAAAGTTCACATGCTAAGAGTCATTTTTGTGACTGGGCAGGCTGGTTCGATGGTGGAAACCCTGACTCATCATTTGTTGCTAAAATGAGAAACCGAGAAGGCTGGAATGCCAGTTGAGAAACAGCCAAGTTTACGAGTGCTTCCAGGTCAGTTAATAAGAACACATTCCCAAAGTGAATTTTAATGGGACACCATGTGTTTAACAAGAATTCAGAATTCTATGGATCAACCTAAATAATTGCAAAAGTAATGGCGGACACAGTATGCAAAAGAAAAAAGTGCTTGTGGGGTTTCCTCTGAGTACACTGGTTTCCTTGCAGAGTCCAAAGACATGCACATTAGTCTAATTGGCTGTTCCAAATTGCCCCTAGTTATGAGTGTGTGTGTGTGTGTGTGTGTGTGTGTGTGTGTGTGTGTGTGTGTGTGTGTGTGTGTGTGCATGGCTGTGCGTGCTGCCCTGCGATGGACTGGCTAGCTGTACCCCGCCTTCACCCAGAGTCAGGTGAGATAGATTCTAGCCTCCCAGCGACCCCAGTAGGATTAAGTGGTTCGGCGAATGAATGAATGCGTCATATGATGTATTACATTTTTCAGAGCTGGAAGTAAAACATTTGGAGAACAATCAGCAGGAAATATTTAAAAGTACAATAACTGAAAATAAATAGAATTTTTTTATCTCAGTGACTGTTTTGCATGCAAAGAATCTGAATGAGGTACACTTTTATAAAGCACTTCTGTAAGTTGTTTAAGTACATGTGATAAAGTAACCTGCAGATGGCAGTAATGCTGCAGTCCTAGGATTTAGAAAAAGCTTTACACTGGTGTCCTTTTTAAGTATTAGTAAAGACATGTATTTCCAATAAATTAGGGACTGAGAAATATTTCCTTTTATACCTTCCACTAACACTAAACAACCATTGGCTCCTCTATTTTGAGATCATGAGCCATTTAACATTAACTCACTCCTTCACTCACTCACTCACCAAATGCTCCGAGAAGGTTGTTGCCTATCTCAGCCAACACTGGGCAAAGGCAGGGTACACCCGGAACATCTTGCCCAAACATTGCAGGGCAACACATACACAACCATTCACACTCACTCCTAGGGTCAATTTGGAACAGCCAGGTAGCCTAATGTGCATTTCTTTGGACTGTGGGAGGAAAACGAAGTACCCGGAAAAAACCCACGCAAACACAGGGAGAACATGTGAATTACACTCAGGGACGCCCAGAACCTTCTTGCTGTAAGAAGGTAGTAGTGTGCTAACCAGTATGCCACCGAGCGCCCCCCAATAGAATTTTCATTACAAAACATGTGCTTGGCGCCATCTTATGGCATAAGCAGAAAGTAAAATAACTTTGTAAGACGCAGATTTAAAAGTTGATGCAGTGCCTACAAATTATGTTGATATTCTGTAACAAATGTCACATAAATGTAAGATTTTGTTGTCATTTTCATATTTTAAGTAAAAAAACCAAACATTTTTCATGGGTTGTGTTTAGTTTTTCACATGAAAAACAAGGATCCTCATCTTCAGTAGATCAAGTCTATGACTTATTCACTTCTGGGGTTCAATCCATCTCTGATGGCTTCTTCAGAATCAGAACTGAAAAGGCTGCACCCCCATTAACACATGCGCACTTAGTTCCCACATCCCCAATGTCCCAATATCCCCAATAATCACTGCCATGGCTTCAGCTACAGCTTACAAGCTATGTGATGTGTGGGGGCTGGTGGTGTAGTGGTTAGTATACAGTGCTCATGATCGAGAGATCGTGGGTTTGAATCCCCGTTAGACCCCCCACCATGCTAAGACCCCCTGGGCAAGGTCATAACCACAAGTGTGCCTCTGTCCACCCAGCAGTATAAATGGGTACCAGTAAAAAGTATTGGGAAGGTAACCTGCGATGGACTAGAGTCTCATCCAGGAGGAGTTGAACTCCTAGTTGCTTCACGCTACGAAAACTGGGGATAAGCTCGGCCTGATGATGAGCCAGTAGCCAGTTATTGTACAGACTTACCTTAACGTTATTGTGATGTCTGCAGTTGGGGTTCTAGAATATCTTTCAAAGTGTACAATCTTTGCAAATATAATCAAAGCAAAGTCTTAAGATGCCCATGGACCTGGCCCAACAGTGGCAGATTGGTGGTGCTATGATTTGAAGTCACAGCAATCTGAGAGGAGGAACAGGGTTATAACAAATGAGCCTTCACCACTGTGACAACATCTCATCTTCCAGGTTAACTTAAAAAAAAAAAATTGGCAGCAAACCTGTACCAGCTTAATCTTAATAGTGATTTAATAAATAAAATGGTATGTATTGAGTTATGTGCATAAACAAGCTCTCTCGCTGTTTTACCACATTCTCTAAACCAATTTAACAATCAGATCAGACTTTGCCATTTTATTTCTTTATTTCCTGTTTGCTTTGAAAAACTATAGCTATAGTTAGTATAGTATAATTTGTATAGGTACAAATAAGGCATGGGTGAAGGAAGTGTGAGAATATGTTTTAAAGCAAACAGCTGTGTACCGAAGTGTGAGAAAGTAGGAAAATACCCCATATTGAAGATATTTTAGTCTATCTTTACACAAACTCTATACTCAATATATAATAATCAATTATCAACAAAAACTCAATACATAATAATGCATAATGAATACTGAACATAAAAAATTATCATTTTTAATATAAGTTCCATTTGAGGTAAGTTGCGGGAGCTTTTTTTTATTCAAACTGTTAAAAAAGATCCCAGACCAGTATGATCGGTAAGATACAATAATAATACATTCTGATATCCAAAGTATTTTTATTTGTATTTAGTTCCTCAGGATCTGCTGACAAGAACATTAAAGGGTATGATAGTATATATTCTGGCTTCACTTCTGAGTAACTTTTATTCAATTCAATTCAGTTTTATTTGTATAGCACTTTATACATTTCTCTATAAACCGTGTACTTGCGCATTAATGAGCAAGTCTGTGGCAATGGTGGCAAGGAAAAACTCCCTCAGACGATTAAAACAACTTTTTTATTTTTTTCGATTTGGCTATACTGTATTAATCCCACAAGGGAAATTATTGCCTCTGCATTTAACCCATCCAAAGTGAGCACACACACACTCGGAGCAGTGGGCTACCACACACACTGGGGGCACCCGGAGAGCAGTTTGGGGTTAGGTGCCTTGCTCAAGGGCACTTCAGCCATGAAGGTGGAGGAAGGGAAAGTGCAACTCACTCCCCCACCTCCACACATTTACAGTCACTGAAAATAACTCAGTGTGAACAATATTCAGTGATTCTTTCCAGTTATTTTTGGCAGCAAGCAAGTCATTCATTTACAGAGTCCCTTATCAGACTCAGTATTATCTTTTAATACCAGCTGTGGAAATAGCCCATATGAGACTGCTATTTCACATACACAGGACTGCAATGTGAGACATACACTGTAGGTTTTTCAACAACAATCATGAAATCTCTGGTGCTTGTTTTTATTGTGGGAGCTTTTTGTAAGTATAAAACTCATCTATAGACGAATGGGCTGTAATCTGACATAAAATAGTACTGAATATATTGTGATATACATGCATATATCTTATATCCATTAGCTCTGAAGGGTGGCAAGATAGTTGGAGGGTATGAGGAGTGCACGTCATACTCACAGCCCTGGCAAGCGTCACTGAATGCTGGGTATCACTTCTGTGGTGGTTCTCTGATCAATCAGAACTGGGTCGTGTCTGCTGCTCACTGCTACAAATCGTGAGAGTTATCCTATGATTAATAAATTATTCATTGTGGAAAACATACCTCTTGAACTTAGAATCATTTCCATCCCATCTGTAGACGTGTGAAGGTCCGTTTGGGTGAGCACAACATCCAGATTAATGAGGGTACTGAACAGTTCTTCTCCTCTTCTCGTGTCATCCACCATCCTAGCTACAATTCCTGGACCACTGAAAATGACAAATGGCGACTTTCTTTGGTGAGGCAGTGTATATATTGTGATATGTTATAATTTTGCCTTGTTTTTGTCATCTCTGTTAGCTGCTGATCGCAACAAACTGCAGTGTCAGGAGGTCCCTATTCTCTCTGACTGGGATTGTAAAAATCATTGTATTAGTTTTATGACTAATGTCATGTTCTGTGGTGGCTTTCTGGAAGAAGGCAGGAACTGTCGGGTAACATAATAAACTGCAGCATTATTTTTCAAATGTACATATACAGTATAAATACAATATAAACAAGTATATTATAAAAATATAAATATGAAAAAAGTGTTATTATATGTGTATATAT
>JBCNYH010000002.1:12275850-12303545 GCA_039654325.1 Tandanus tandanus | reverse complement strand
ACAGGTGGTGGGTCCATGGGAGGGCAGACCCATGTCTCCTCTTCGGGCTGGGCCCAGCCGAGCTCCATGGGCAGAAGTCCGACCACCAGGCGCTCGCCTTCAAGCCCCTCCCCCAGGCCTGGCTCCAGGGGGGGGTACCCCAGTAACCCGCATCCGGGTAAGGGAAACTGTATCCTTGAAATAATGCTCATAGTGGTCTTCTGAACCGCGCTTAGTCTGGACCTTCACCTAGAACTTGTTTGCCTTGGGTGACCCTACCAGGGGCATAATGCCCCCGACAACATAGCTCCCAGGATCATTAGGACACGCAAACCCGTCCACCACAATAAGGTGGCGATTCAAGGAGGGGAACATTATTATTATTATTATTATTATTATTATTATTATTATTATTATTATTATTATTATTATTTACTTTAACTCAGACTGTTCTTGCGTCACACTATCTAACCAAGGGTCCTACATGTTCTGTTTCTATACTATGTATGTAAAACTCTTCTCAATATTCTGGTTATTCCTAAGAGTGCTGTTTTTTGTATCAGTTCAGTTTTGACATTAACTCCAATCTTGTGAATGTATTCTTGCATTTCCTTCGTAACAGTTGCAAGAGCTCCAACAACGACTGGTACTATTTCTAATTTGCGTATGTACCACAGTCTCATGATTTCATATTTTAATGGTTGGTATTTCTCAAATTTCTCATCCTTCTTCTCTGACACTTAAATCATCTCCTGGAGATGTCAATCAACATACCAAGACCACTTTCCTACCTATTTCCGAGTATTTTTATTATTATTATTATTATTATTATTATTATTATTATTATTAATATTATTATTATTATTAGGCTATTATTATTATTAACAACAACAACAATAATAATAATACGCATTGTTATTATTATTATTATTATTATTATTATTGTTATTATTATTATTATTATTATTATTATTAGCATTATTTATAAAACATTCTTTCATGTATTATAAAAGGATTAGATTACACCTTATAAGCATCAATGTTGACCTGTTTTGGATTTATATACAAGGTGCTTATTTATAGATTATGGTTGCCACTACCAATAACTAAATGGGTCGTGATTTCAAAGAACGATAAATGATATTTTCAAAACATGGTGAGTGAAAAACCCAGCCACGCCTCGGGTGAGCCCACGCAAGTTTCCCCACATGTTCGCTTACGGGACGTCTGCGTCTGACACACGCACGTGCACGCGCTCTGTCCAAACGCCCCGCCCCCTTTTGCGCGCAAACCATTTAAGAAAATTCGCGGTCGAGAGCCAGCCTGCATCTTTCTCTCAAACACCAAACCCCTGAACTCTGCAGCGAGGTAAGGACAAGCCATTATAGCCACAGTGTTGATTGTAGTAGCTATAAAGTTTAAGTGCAGTTCTAACCAGAGCTCATCACTTGTTTTAGCTTAGATTTGTGCACTGAAGTGGCATTTCTCATGTAATCTGGTATCTAGACTTGTCTGGTAAATTAGATTCATTGTTTATTACGTACGGGGTGTATAAATAAAGTAAGGGGTGTATAAATAAAGTAAGGGGTGTATAAGTAAAGTAAGGGGTGTATAAGTAAAGTAAGGGGTGTATAAATAAAGTAAGGGATGTATAAATAAAGTAAGGGGTGTATAAGTAAAGTAAGGGGTTTATAAGTAAAGTAAGGGGTGTATAAATAAAGTAAGGGGTGTATAAATAAAGTAAGGGGTGTATAAGTAATGTAAGGGATGTATAAATAAAGTAAGGGATGTATAAATAAATAATTGCACATTAATAAACAGAGCTTTTGATTTATTTTTATTATTATTTATTTTTATTATTATTTTAACCTTTATTTTACTAGGTAAAATGTTATTTTGGATAAAGATTAAAAAAAAGTGTTGGTTCTAAGTGAAGCCAGGGTTCTTATAGGAGCTGATATCCTTTCTGTGGGTCTGATCTCTTTTTGGTGATGCATGTGTCGGGTTAGATGTGCTCAGATGGAGACCGCGCGGTGCTTGGCAGCTCAGGAAACGGTAAGCTCCGCCAGTGGCTGATCGAGCAGGTGGACACCGGGAAATATCCTGGACTCGTGTGGGAGAACGAAGAGAAGAGTGTGTTTCGGATCCCGTGGAAGCACGCGGGTAAACAGGACTACAACCGGGACGAGGATGCAGCCCTCTTCAAGGTAGAAGTAGCCTAAAAGAGAGGGGGGGGAAACGACTAAAGAAAAAGGCGCATCAAATTTTACACTATAGGCTGGAGAGTGATGGGGCTCAAGCACTGCAGTACTATAAAAATGATTATACTATGCCGACTAGGTGATTTCTCACCACTTTTTCGTGCTTTCCGTAGGCTTGGGCGCTGTTTAAAGGCAAATACCGGGAGGGCATCGACAAACCAGACCCACCCACGTGGAAGACGCGTCTCCGTTGCGCGCTTAACAAGAGCAACGACTTCGAAGAGCTGCTGGATCGCAGCCAGCTCGACATTTCGGACCCTTATAAAGTTTACCGAATCGTTCCCGAGGGTGCCAAAAAAGGCAAGTTATGTGCACACCCACAACCTGCAATCTTCTGAGAACCAAAACCACAAACAGGCCTATAACAGTAATACCATTACTGTGTTACAGCTTCCAGATCTCTAGAGGATACACCAAACCCAAGCCCTCCAACTTATCCACTACATCCTTCTTATGCGCCCCTTCAGAGCCAGGTGAGATTTAATAACAGACCACAAAACACTTAGCAATGCTCCTTTTTTATGTGAAGTGTGTGAGATTGCGAGAGAATCAGTAGAGAATGCATATATCCCCATGCAGGTCTGCAGTTTCATTTCACCAGCAGAGAGAAGCTGGAGGGATTATCTCTCAGAAAAGCCCCCTATGGCTGACATTCCTTACAACCAAAATCTATACACCCCTCGGTGGGATACAGGTATGCTATAGATGTCTCTCATTATTGGTGGAGAGAGGACGCATACTCCACCATGTTTAGCTTATGCATATGTAATGATATTAATCCACCGTAAATGTAGAAATGCCTGTTTCCCTGTTCCTCTGCTCAGGATACCAGTTCAGTGGCTCCTTCTACAGCTGCAGTGCCTCAGAGTCTTTGCCCTCTGCTTTTACACTAGATGCCAGTATGAAGTCAGCAGAGGCCATGGCCCTGTCAGGTACACAAGCATAAATACATGTGTTTGAGTGTCAAGACCACAATTTTTGGTCATGTGTTAAGAAAGCATTCCTTATAGGATAAAGTTGCATTGCAGGAGGCAGGTGTATTGAGAATTACACCGATTTTTGTCAAAATAGCAATAATGCAAAAATGATGAATTAAAGCAACCTGAGCCAAATATTCATTAGGCCTGCATAGACCTCACGGAGATGGATGAAGGAGCTTTGCAAGTTTGCAAATAAACTCGAATATGGTCATTAGAAATGTAAGCTGTGTCATGTTTACTCTACAGCCGTCTTACCCTTGAAGTTTTCATATTTAAAAAATGCATGTGTCATTTTTCGATGGGAGCAGGAAAGAAAAAGAAAAAGAAAAGGGCAGTGCTAGCTCTTCCACCAGAGGAGAGTGAGGATGCAGTGAGTTAGTTTGCAGTAATGAGGAGAACGATATTGATGTGAACCTGGTTGAGAGTTCTGAGACAGAGACAGATCCAGAAGTGTAAGGTGTGTGTGTGAGACAGAGTTAAAGACTGAGTATGTGTGTAAACAACACTCGTGCAGACATTTTATAGCATAATTTAGGTGAAGGCCAACTCATCCAATCCAACTCTGCCCAAAATCTAAACCTTATTACCGCACAGCTAAAAATATAGTTGGATTTATATTAGTTAAGCAGTGTAAATATTTGGTAATGAATGGTATTGTGTAAAGTTAAGATTTATACATCAGCATGATACTTTTTACAAGTAAATTTCTTCCTTATTTAAGCCATATCACATATATGTAACAAGATCACATGGAGAGTGCAAACCTCCACCAAGCCAAGAAAAATAACAGAAAGTACACTGCACCCCCTGGTGGGGTTGCTGTAATTGTGCATTTCCCCAAAAAAATTCCCAAAAATTATTATCTTACAATGTTAAAAATTATATTAAAAAAAGAAAAATCCTAGATTCCCGAATTCGATCAGGATAATCTCCAAAATCTAATGGGGTGTAATTTGAGTCATTGTTCACCCTTCCAAAAAAAACATCCAAATCTGCTCATAATGCTTTGCATAAAAATTTACCAACAATCAAACAGAGACAAACTAAATAAACAACTACCAAAAAATAAAAACAACAGCAATAAAAATATAACCTCCTTATAATAGGTAATAACAATACATTAAAACATTCTTGCCTCTCTTGCCTGCCATGGGGCCTTAACAATGTATGTCTGTGCAGTGTTTTATGGTTATACACCAAATGCTAAATCCCTTTTTTTACTGGGTAAAAAAACAACATTTTTGTTTCCTGCAGACCAGAGGTTTACAGCCCTGGTCATGGTGGATCCTCTGTCCTTCACATTTTTAGTGCTTTCCCTGCTTTGCCACACCCACTTCAAGTCATGAAAAGCTATTAATTAGTTTATTAGTTAAATCAGGTGTGTTGGGAACAATGAAACCACTAAAATATGCAAGGCAGAGGGTCCAGTGTTGGGAACCCTTGCAGTAGACCATTTCTTTATCTTAATGTGATAGGAGGTATAAATGTTGAAATATGAATGAATTTAGAGCTCAAGTTGAAGCTCAGGGTGATGCACAGACATTCCCTGTTTGTTTGAAGAGAAACAGTTGAGATGGAGAAGAAATTGACAGAATGTTTTAGCATGATGAGAATACATGTGGGAGTTAGGATGAGTTAGAAGTTTCCCCTCAAACTTTGTTTACTTTGTAACAAGTAACTTTGTTATTATTAGTCAAATGATTGACAACAGGGATGCTTTCTGGTTTTGGAATCACAGCTTTGGGTGAACATAAAGGAACAGATGTGTTTGAAATTGAATTCTGTGATTTATAACAATTAGCTTGAGTAAGGCTTCACCAAAAATATCTCACTATACTTTTAAAGAGCAAGGATGTTGTTTACTATCTATTTAAAGTGCAATAATTCACAGTATGACTACATGTTTTCATTACAAGCAAACACTTGCCGTGCCTTTTCCCACCTGTATAATCATCATATCTTGGTCTTCATTCAACTGTTGACTGATTATTTGACTGCAGCCTTTTAGATAAGACCAGAGCCCTGGCACTGATGAAGCTCGAACTTGAATGCTAAAATGTTGATCTTCTTGTCATTCTTTTTCTGGTTAGATTACCGCCTCCATGTGACAGTTTATTTCCGGGATGCCCTTGTTCGGGAGGTAACTGTGAGCAGTCTAGATGGTTGCCTTCTGGGTGTGAGCAAAGATGGTATGCCACATGGTGCCTCTCAAGGTCCGGAGCTCGTGGAGCTTCCACAGATTGAACGCAGCTCTCTGGAACACGGGGTTCTGCTGTGGATGGCACCTGATGGGCTGTATGCTCGCCGCAGCTGCCCTTGCCGGGTGTACTGGGAGGGAGGGCATACTTCACCAAACAACAAATCCAACAAACTACAGAGGGATCAGACCTGTAAACTGTTGGACACTCAGCAATTCATCACAGGTTAGAATGAATATGTTATAGTTACTCTCTAATCGTGGCACTGACAATCTTATTAATGAGCCCATTCAAATACGGTAGGAAGTGGATGTACCTTTTCTGCCAGATAAATGAGAATGCTGGGTCAGCAAATAAGATGTTGGAGATCTGATGCACTTTTACGCATCTCATACTCTTTACATTTAAATGAACTGCTTTTGCTTTTGCTCTTTACGGGATTCTCTTGATCTTTATTTGTAAAGAGCTTTTGATCAACTGCAGTGGTGTAATTTTCTCATCAAAGCGAGTAGCCACGTACATCAGCTGAAAGCCCATAGATTAACCTTTTTCTGTGAATTCAACTCTGATAAAAGACCTCTAAAAGACCACCAGGGAAATTATGTCCAATTATTACAGTAAATAAGGTCACTGAGACTTACAGTAAATATTTGACACCACACCACACTCAGGATACAAAACACCACAACAGATAATCTCTCTGCTCTGGGCCACCCACCTTTCTCACGTCACACTTGACTAGTGGCAGCAGATTTGCATACATGCACACAGGACTTTCCAGGTTGTGATTATTGTACAAATGAGAATCCCCATCATGCCTCCATCAAATGACTTCCTGTAAGACAGATGGAGATCTAGACAGAAAGAGTGAGTATGATGTTTAAAAAAAAACAAGAGTTAACCCAACAGTTGAGCTAATTTCAAAGCTGTTACAGTAATACAACTCTGGTTTGACATTATAATATGTATAAATGAGGACCTCAATCTTTCATGAATAATAAGAGTTGGGCATCTTGCATCTTTAGTTTTTAATTTTTGAGTTTATGGATCTTCTAGATTGTTTATCTGTAATAACTTTTGATCAAATGTGCTGATGTGTTTTCCTTCATCCTTAGAGTTACAAAGCTACGCTCGGCACATACGTCCTCCACCCATCTCCCAGGTGCTCCTGTACTTTGACGATGACAGTACAGAGCCACAGAGACCAGGAAGGACTCTCACTGTCCAGGTAATCTATTTCAAAACATGGCTTTCATACTGAGCTCTATTTCAACCCCTTCATACTCACAAGAAACATGAAACTGAGGCCAAAGGTGAAAGTGCCTTAGACCTGATTTGCATTTCTATGTACACAAAATGAAAATCTGATTTCTCTTATGTTCTAGGTGGAGCCTCTGTTTGCACGCCAGCTTCTCTACTTCACCCACCCGAGCAGCATGAACTACATCCGCAGCCACAACCTTACCCCTCTAAGTCCAGAGCACACAATTTCCCCAAGTCAAGACTTCCACAGAGTCATCAGCCATCACCACAGCAACAGTCTATAAAATGTAACTTCACCTGGAAAAGCTAGTATGAAGGGCAAGTCAAACTGACGCACAGACAAAGATGGACACAGCAAAACTACTCTCATGGATCATGTGTAATGCTGACATAGAATCAACATTACCAAAATCTTCTCCAAACACACTTAAGCAGCTGGACTTGTGTTTGAATGGACACAAAAAATCGCACTTTGCATATGTCTGGGCTCTTGTCATTCTTTTTCTTTTAGATTTATAGTTCTTTTATATTATCTCAGGAAACTGTAATGAAACAGTATTAAAATTGTTATGACCAAAGTGTGATTTCATTGTGATTCATATATGCCCATAGTGCCACATGCCTGTGAGACGTCTGAAAAGAGACTGATTGATCACACAGGCTGTTTGATGATAGCTTTTTATACAATACATGTTGCTATTCTGAACGAGAAAGGAGGAGGCAATGCTCTGTGTGTAAATGTATATGTGAGCACACAGGAAATGTGGTTTTTGAGACAGGATGGTGATGGTTGATAAACCTGCAGACTGATGACTTCAAACAGGAAGAGGTGGATTGTTAACGTAAATAAGTTTGTTTTTATTCTGACAATCGTTAAGTCCCCAGAAAAGGAAACTATGTGTATGCAGTCCTTATTCCACTTGCTAAAAATACACTGACACACTTCACTGTACAAAATAATTGTACTTGAGATTTATTGTTTATGAGATGGGTTGTTCATTAAATTTTGTACTAGTTTATTGGGGTCACTTATTATTCAGTTATCATTTTATCATGAACTTTTTCCATATTGCTGCTATTCTGTAGCTCTATAATCACTGACTATAGCCCATATGCGGCTCCACAAGCCCCTCCCTCTACCCACCCATCAATGGCAAGGGATAAACACAGATTTGGTAGTGGGTGTTGCACTGATATGAATGTATATAGGGGAGCACTGTTATCTGCTTACACTCACTGGCCATTTCATTAGACACATTCTCAAATATATTCAATGCCAGTTATGTTGTAGTGATTAATATGGCAGAAAAAGTATTAGTATGATCAGTCTATATGACAAACTGCCCTATGGGTATAAGTTGGAGGAAGCTGTACCTAATAAACGTATACGCAAGCCATATTCTTTATGACATTACAAAAAAAGTATTATGCACATAAAATTGCTTCATAATTTTACACTGTTCAGCAGTAACATTAAAAAACATGAGCCATGACAGGCGAGGTGAATAAACAATAGTTATTTACCAAAGGCAAGGTGGATTTCACCGAATAGTCCCTAAGATGGAACAGAGAACCTGAGGCGAATAGTTTCAGTTGTTTTAGTATATATTTCATGAAAACATAAGAAAAGCAAAGCTAAAACAAAAATTTCAGCATTTAAATTAATTTTTTAAAGTGTAAACAAACAGACTTAGAGCAGTGCAGAGCAGAGGAGAACAACTTACTGCTGTTCTCATCACATCACATACTGCCACCACCAACCATGGAAGGGTGTAACATGCCCCCTCAATGACATGCAATGCTGCCACCCGCCTCTTTATGAACTGCTGCACATGCGCATTTGGAGGCAGCCTAACACATTCGGAGGGAAAACGATATCCGCTCCTTTTGTACGAATGAGCCCAAATACGCCCATGGATTGTCTGGTGATCACTGTGAGTGACAGGGCAGCATATGCCATTCCTCCCTTCGATGAGACCTTGGCCACTTAGCTCCCATGGACTCATGGTTGCTGATGGCTGAGGCATCATGCTGGATTTGAACTTGCGATCTACAGGTTGATAGTCACGCACCTTGTCGATGCACCACTCGGGAGGCGATAAATTGCTTTTTAACTTTGAAAAACTCAAGGGTCATACTGTGTAGCTTTATCAGTATTTTTTGGGACGCTTTGTTAAATTTCTAGAATATCAGAATCAGTGGCTATGACAAACTGTGAAGTTTGTGTCTGCCATTTTGATTCAAGCGTTATCTACTTCGTATAATGTCTTTTAACCAGTGTAATGTATAACTCTTACAGTGAATATCTTATCACAGTGGTATCTGCCAAGGACTGGGATACATTAGGCAGAAAGTTAACAGTTCGTTCTCAAAATTGATGTGTTGGACGCAGAAAAAAATGGGTCACTGTAGATCAGTACTCAAGTATGTCTGGTCTGATCCCACAGAAGAGCTACTGTAGAATAACTACTGAAACTGGTAATGCTGGCTATGATAGAAAGGTAACAGAACACACAGAGCAATGTAGCTTACTGGGCTTGGGGCTGTCTATCCACTGAACAATCAGGTGGTGTTATATAAACCCAACACACCTCCTTAAAAACATACTGAGCGTTATATTAAAACCAGAGGGAAAAAAACTGAAATACACTGAAATATTTAGATAAATAATAAGTACAAGTACACAAATTTCAAATATCAAGGTAATCTACATCCCCTCTGAAGAGATAATACAGAACTGTGTAAACATGTTTGGATCAACTTCCTTCTGCCTACGTATAATGGAAAGACAAAATCAGAAAAACTTCCCTTAACACCTTAACGAACACCCACAAGGTTACCTGAAACCACAGAGAGCTTTGAAGAAGTCCTCCATTAAGCTTGTTCCTTTAAATAGGACCATGCTAAGTATGCAAGGACTAATTATAGAATAGTAAATAAACAATCAAACTTGTAGCACTGAGAAAGAGATGATATGTCATTTCACAGAAACTTTACAGTTCCAGTAAGCAAATTTCCAAAATATAAACAGGATAAAGACACTTGTCATTAGCTTTAAATGAAATTATTTTCATCAAATGGCACACTCTGGTGATTAAGCACAGAATATTTGAGAAAGTCTTTCTTTTCCACAGAGGAAGATTTTTTCCCCACTATACTTCATTTATCTAGTGCTATATCATTACCGTCCTCTTAAACATTTTCATCTAAAGTTTAAATATTAATACCTTTTGATTTCAAGCTATCAAAAACTTACACACAATACAATACATAGCAAGGCTGAACAGTGGCGTAGTGGTTAGCACATCTGCCTCACAGCAAATAGGTTCAGGGTTTGCGTCCCGGGCTTGGCGTGGGTATTTCTGTGAAGGGTTTGCCTGTTCTAATCGTGCTTGTGTTGGTTTCCTCTGGGTACTCCAGTTTCCTTCTACAATCCAAAGACATGCACTTTAGGTTCCAATCTGTTTCAAATTGCCTCTAGGAATAAAAGTTAGTATGAATGGTGGTGTGTTTGCTGCCCTGGACTGGACTGGACTGGCAAACTGTTCATGAAGTGGACTGAGAAAGCATCCAGCCTCTCGGTGGCCCTAGTAGGATTAAACTGTTCGGCAAATTAATGAATGAATGAACAATATGTAGCAGAGACCAGAAATAAAGATTAATTTAGCAAAGTGGGTTAATTATTGCCA
This sequence comes from Tandanus tandanus, assembly GCA_039654325.1. NCBI lineage: Eukaryota > Metazoa > Chordata > Actinopteri > Siluriformes > Plotosidae > Tandanus > Tandanus tandanus. The sequence goes on along the minus strand of JBCNYH010000002.1, from coordinate 12,293,175 downwards.
AAATCTTAATGAAATAAAATGTTACATTTTATTAAAAGCATAAATCATACTGCAACTAAGTTTTCTATCCTTTCAAAGATGAAAAAAAAATGTGAACATTTCAAATGACTAAATTAATCAATTTTGATTTCAGTTAGGACATCCTTAACCCAATGCATGCAGTAAGAGTCCCATATGCTGGGGTGTGACAGGGTGTGAGGTTTTCTGTTTAATACCAGACAGGGTGTGTATCTGTACTCACTAGACTGGGTGTGTGTTGACGGTGGAGGCAGGGCAGACGACTAAAATTTACCTATTATAATACTAAAAAAATAGACACATTTTGGTAATAAAAACATATAATAACTTAGTGTCTTAAAATATCTTTACAATCAAATCCAGAATTATTGGTTCCACATCCCTCCCTGCCATGATTTGCTACTGATTAAAATAATCGCAAGGGATCTTCAACTGTGTCCATGCACTTTTTTAATCTTCTTAGGTTTACACAAAACCACAAGTTGACAACAGGTTTTTGATTAATTAATTAATTTATTTTATGTTTATCGTTGTGAATATATCTTGAAACAAGCTACTAGAAGAAAATACTTTAATTAAAAAAAAGAAGAGCTTTTGAGAATATTGACTGTTAGAGAATTGCCATGAAGTCTGTCCAATTAATGTAAAACTCAGTATTATTTTGGGAATATTCAGTTATTGGCAATTCACTTCAAGGGTGCCAGTAATTTTGAAGTTGAGCAGATGCTGTCGGAATATAACTCTCGCTATTGAGTCATCTGAACGATATCAGCTGGACATCTGTACATGACTACAGTTCTGTTTTCCCCTCATCTATACACACCATAAGACAGCTTTCCAATAACCTGCTTAACACACATAATTAGAAATTGCAAATTGATATTATATGAACACAAATTAAAAACAAAAAAACAGTTTATACGCTCACATGAGATGGTTTATCAGATTAGACAAGCAGCATTTTGCAAACTGAAATGGAAACACTTTTTTTCACATCTATCACATGATCCTCAGAGTCATTCAAAAACATGACATGTTTTGTATTTTGTATTTCATGTTTCATGTTTTGACTACTGTGAGAGGAGAAAACCCATTTCAAACTATCACTCAATGGAAAAAAGGCACATTTTCTTTAAACTAAATTTTTTATTGTTTATAACGCTTCTATTACAGGCAAAACCACAATGGAAACCCGCCTATAGTTTAACACAAACCAATCACCTTCTCAATAATAACAGAATAAACGACATAATCTGAGAACAGATCCTTTTAATGGACACTGCAACCAGTAAACATAATTCCTATAGCAACAGTATAATCAATGTTTTAGTCATGTACTAGAAATAGCAAGTTGAAATGACTCTGCACTGTGTGTTACAGTTTAGGCATTGTGCAGATTATTGGCTTATCGTTTAATTGGCTGAAAAGATGAAGGCTGGAAACAGGTGAGCTGAAAATGCATACTGCTCTTAAACTTATTCAACAGCTCCTCCAACAGTCTGTGTGAGAGAGAGAGAGAGAGAGAGAGAGAGAGAGAGAGAGAGAGAGAGAGAAAGAGAGAGTTAAAATAAAATGCAAACATCGATACTTTCAAAATGATGTGACTCAAGAGTAAAAGTAAACCACTTTCTTTAAAAAAAAAAAAAAGAACCTTTTCTACCTTATGGCTGTACAACTTAAATAAGAACTTGATGCTAAACCAAAAAACAGGGATACGTCTACCCCTAATTCTAGTTCTTTCAGACATTTGACCTTGATATGAGCTTGACCTGTTCTGCTGGTTATCAATCTATACATATATGCATATATGTGTGTATATATGTGTGTGTGTGTGTGTGTGTGTGTGTGTGTGTGTGTGTGTGTGTGTGTGTGTGTGTGCGCGTGTGTGCGCGTGTGTGTGTGTGTAGTAAGTCTTGGCACTAAGTCTTCCGCAGCAAGAAAATCTTCAGGACAGAGGACTTTGGTCACATGATCACGGTTAGCATACAATTAATTGACAGCTAAGTTTAAAAACACAAGCTTACTTCTTGTCAGTTCCACTCTGAAGCTGCGGTAGCGCCTCAATCGCTTGCCTAAAGCTAGCTCTGAAAAAAAGACAAAATACAAGGAAATGAAGAATACATCTTTATATGGTTAAACTAAACCATGAAATACTCTGCACTGGTAATGTTACAATAAGTGACATTTCTTTTAAGGAAAAGGTGCGTATGTATGTATGTATGTATGTATGTATGTATGAGAGGGAGCTCACTGGCTCTCTGGTGTCAGGTAACAAATTACAGCATCCTTCAGTGCACAGATTTCCAAACGTGCCTAAAGTTAATTGCAAAGAGAAGTATGTGTAAGTGATCGTACCATATCATGCCTATATCATATCTTCCCATTTAAATAGTGTAGGTTTTTTAACCTGCAATGCCCCATTCTTGCTAAAGGATGACACACACTGCATTAGACGACTCATTTCTTCAGCCACAGATTCAACGATCTTCGATAGAACACGTGAAACCAAGTCCTTAGAAATGGTGAACACCTAGCAGAAAGAAAAGACAGCGATTAAAAAAATTAAAAAACACTATAGAGCAATAAATCTTAAACAATACACAGAAGTATTCCTCAAGTATAACTGACCAGTCAAATGTGATGTTTCATTTACAATTTTTGTTCCTTAGGTTTTCCACTGAAAGTGCAGATAATGTGTCACATGCAGGATTTGATTTTGAATATAAACGTTTCGAAACAGACCTATTCTGCAACTATATGAATCTGAACACATACAAATTGTTCCATCAAGTCCTTGGCCAATTCCAACCACAATCCTGGGGAAGGAAAATTCCTTCCATAGATATTTAGTACTGCTTGTAGCAGTTCCGATTTTTGACCACTAAATAAACGGTGGAAGCTAAGTTGGACAGTGTGTGCAGTACTCTGCTAATGTATGCTAATCAATTCAAAATATCTATAACAATTTAGCCGTTTGTGTGTGGAGTTTGCATGTTCTCCCCTCGCTTGCGTGGGTTTCCTCCGGGTACCCCGGTTTCCTCCCACAGTCCAAAAACATGCACAGTAGGATAATTGGCTGTTCCAAATCGCCCCTAGGTGTGATTGTGAATGGTTGTGTGAGTGTTGGCCCTGCGATGGCCTGGCAAGCTGTCCAGGATGTACCCCGCCCTCGCCCTGAGTCGGCTGAGATGGGCACCAGCCTCCCCGCGACCCTAATTAGGATTAAGCAGCTTAAAAAATGAAGGAATTGAATGAATATAATAATTTACAAACAACATCGCTGTCAAATTATTTTTATCCTTCCCAAAAAAAAAGGTAACTGGTATTTCCCTGGAATATAAATTGAATGAAGTTATTAGTCAAGACTTATGTAGATATTTACTTATAACTTATGTAGGATAATAACTTAAGATTACTAATAAACAGTTGATATACAGTACATGGTGGTGCTCTTTCCACCTGCCCCCAAAGAAAATCTACCACTGACTTGTGTTACTGCAGTTACAGCTGCACACAGGCATTTTCTTTCTCTCTTGACATTACGTTAAAAAGTGTCATGTTACTAAGAAACCTAAAAGTGTAGTCTTCAGAAGGGTGAAGACTTTCCTGTTTCAGTAACTATAAAATTTTACAAAAAGCAGATTAACATAAATCCATGATTCACCTTGCAACCAGAAAATTAAACAGCACATTTTGACCAATCAGATTTGATAATTCAACAACACTTTGGGAAAAATATCATATACTGATAACTTGTGAATTTTGTGCCCTGTTTTGGGTCAAGTGTGTAAAAGAAGAATTGCTGAGCACTTAAAATTTCGTAGGAAAGACAGTCAGGATCACACTCTCTTGCTTATTCGTAACAGTAGAGGGCTAAGTGCAGAGATAAAAGCAACAACACGTAGACTGAGGCAGGTCTAAAGTATGATGAGATTTTATAGCTTACTTCAGCATGAACAGAGATGATGCTGACCAAAGCTTCCTTCAAATAACTCCGTACACCTAAGAGAAAGGCAGAGACACAAAGTTAGATAAAGAAAAAAAAGTAAGGCAAGACACACGAAAGATGCAGAGATAGGCAAAAGGTTAAACAAGCACATAATGTGACTAGACACTGCAGGGTCTACAGGGTGTTTCTCATTCCTGTTCACACATAATGAATGCCGAGGGGATGTTTAAGGTGGTTAAATTTTTGAAAAGTGGAATTAAATGCCACACTGACACTGTTTATGGAAAATTTGTGAATATCTTCATCTTCATCTTCTTCCGATTGTTCCGGGGTCAGGTCATGGGGGTGGCAGCCTAAGCAGTGAGGTCCAGATGTCCCTCTTCCCAGCCACTTCCTCCAGCTCTTCCGGGGGGGACACCGAGGCATTCCCAGACCAGCCGAAAGACATAGTCCCTCCAGCGTGTGCTGGGTCGGCCACAGGGTCTCTTCCCAGTTGGACATGCCCGAAACACCACACCAGGGAGGCTTTCGGGAGGCATTATAATCAGATGCCCGAGCCACGTCAACTGGCTCCTCTCAATGCGGAGGAGCAGTGGTTCTATTCAGAGCTTCTCCAGGATGACCGAGCTTCTCACCCTATGTCTGATGGAGATAGGGTGAATGTTTTGTATTTTTAAAAAATATATAAATATGACCTAAAATGTCATTAGATTTTCACAAATTCCCTAAAAGTAGATTAAGAGAACACAATTAGAAAAAATGGCAGAAACTAGATTTTTGAATGATTTAATTAATAATTTAACTCTTGGATGTTGGTGGGTTTCCTCACATTCACTGCCCACACAACATTTCTATTGGATTGACTTAGTCACTCAAAAACCTTAACCTTGATTTTATTCTTCTTCAACTATTCTTTGTAGAATGAATTGTGTGCTCCCTCTTGAGATTCAGTTCATGGAGACATAACCTGACATTTTCCTTTGGAATTTTGGCTTGTATAATTCAGAATTCATCAATGATGACAAGTCATCCTGGCCCAGAAGCAGCAAAACAGGCCCAAACCTGGCACAGAAGTCAAGAAAATTCTAAAGGGTGCATAACCCTTTAAACACCAACATGTTATCATGAGTACGGACTGCCTAGCTGACATGTTACAGAAGCTTAGCTAGACAAGTGGTGTTGATTTCAATTATTTATTGTTGAATCAGAAGATCTAGCTGTGAAAGCATAAAGTCAAGCAAGAGACGATAAGTGTTTTTTGTTTACTGTATATGCTACAGCACTCAGTGGCCCCACTCGGTGAGTTTGCGTGGCAAAATAATCAATGGCTGAGCCGTTGTTGGGCATAGACATTTATTTCGTTTTTGTATTCTTGACTATGAGAGCAGTAGCATTAAGCATAAGTCTAGATTTTAACCCTTTGATTTTAATCAGTTACTCATGCAGCTCTTTAAGTATATAAAGAACAAGTGTTAAATATTTTAAACAAACATTTACACCAATCAGACATAAAATGGGGAAATTTGACTTGGGGGATTTCTTACTCCAAAATAGAAGGAGTTCTCTGTATCTGGATATCTTTGTTTCTTATCAAGTCAATAGAGATGATGTAGCCACTTTAGACAGCTCCACTATTGGTCTTCAGAAAACTACCACTCACATCATGAATAGTGGCAAGGCAACTGGTTTAAAGATCAGCACAAACGAAACCCAAGACCATGCCTATCGGAAAGTTCCACAACCGACTCCCATACCACTCATCAGAGATACTGAACTTTGAGGTTAATGGAAAAGATTTAAAGCAAGTAAATTTTTTCTCTAGCTTGGCTCTACAATTTCCAGATAAGATTAACATCAGGATCAGCATAGCACCCAGCACCTTTAATGCACTTAACAACATCTGGAAGAACAGAGGAATCTCACTCCTTACCAAGATCAGAATTTACAAGTGTGGAGGCAGGCAAGCTTTCCCAAGTTTCTCCTAGACTTGGTTCCTGCCCATTGGTCATGTGGTCGAGAAAATAATCTTGGGACATTTCTAACCTGCGATCTTGAAATGGGAAAACTCCTTGCATCGTTTTAACTGGCACGTTCTTTCGCAGTTCACCACCATCATCTTGCCAAATGAGAAAAGGCAGACTAAGTGCAATATTGCTAAGAACTACAAGTACTAGGTAGGGAAGCCATAACATTAAAAACATCATGAGCACTAAGAGGTGAAAGGAATAACATTATCTTATTGCAGTGGCACCTACTAAGGAGTGGGCAGAAAGTGTACTGTCAGTTTTCAGTTGTCTTGAAAGCAGAAGAAAACATAAGCAAGCATAAGGATCTGAGTGACTCTGAAAAGTGACACTTTGTGAGGGCTAAACGACTGGGTTGATTCATCTGAAAAACAGCAGGTCTTGTGGGGAGTTCCAGGGATGCAGCAGTAAGTACCTACCAAAAGTAGTCTAAGGAAGGACATTCAGTAACTGGCAAGAGTGTCATGGGTGCCAAAGCCTCAGTGGTTCACGTGGGAAGCCAAGGCTAAACATCTGGTCTGATACCACAAAAGGGCTACAGATGCACAAACTGGCTATGATAGCAAGCTCTCAGAACGTACACTGCATTGCAGCTTGCTGCATAAGGGGCTGCCTAGTAGCTACAGACGAGTCAGTTGATGTTAATGTTTTGGCTAATCGGTGTATACCTGATAAAAAGACATTTATTTCAAACTGAAACAGAACAAGGGTAAAAATGCAGAAGTAACAGTCAAAGAGTGCCCTGTGTCTGTGTAAACTTTTCCAGTCAGTCTCTTGAAGACTACATTCTTTTTTTATTATTTGTCTGAAGTGATGTATTGTGTGCGCATAAATTTATAATAAAAACAGTTCATAAGAAACATGGATTCCTACCAGTGCATTAAATTTTCATTAGATTACATCATACTATACATCAGGGTGCAGCAGTACCTGTAGGGGATAGGCAGTCCTTCCAGTCAAAGTAGCCGGCATAGATTCCTGGCTCCAGAGAGCCCACAATGGGATCAGACTTCTTCTCAATGTACGAGTCAAGCAGTCGCTCATCCAGCTGACGAATTGCCTCAATACTCACCTAAAGCAGATATGCAAAAATCAAGAGACATGTTGCCATAATCATTTATATATTTTTAAAATGCTTATAAACAATATGGGTACAATGTTTTACTAAGCACAAAACATGATGTGTGTGTGTGTGTGTGTGTGTGTTTGTGTGTGTGTGTGTGTGTGTGTGTGTGTCTCTCTCTCACACGCACACACTGAATACCTCATTCGCTTATGCATATCTGTCAGCTTGACTAGATTTCCCTGAAGTTAAGAAACCACCACCATGTTAATGGGAAACTCATTGATTACTAAGTGTGAAATCATTTTTACTTATATTTCGCTTTAATAATGCAATAATAAATTCCCAGGAACTGATATCTTAGCCAAAATCTATTCAGTAATAAAGATTATTTATTCCCATAAATCTGGGAAACAATGAAAAAAAAAATTGGATTGGAGAGCCTTCAACACTGACATTAATGCTGTGATGTTTGTGCATCCTGTGTGTCTGTTAATGTGCTGGTCTACTGTCTGACTGACTGAGATGAATATTAAAGTAACATTTAAAGAACAAGTGGATAAATGTCCATAGGATTTATATGAACTTATCATTGTAACCACCAGATGAGCCCATTATAGTCAAATAAATTTTAAATGTCTGAAATTACTTTATATATAGCTTGCTCCCAGTTTGAAGAATATTTTTAGGCTATATTTAAGTAATTCACATTAGTAACATGCATACCCAACCAAGTCATTGGCGCTGAGTTCTAATCTAACACACATATATATTTTTAGGAGCTCCCTATAGATGTCTCTACTGATAGGGGTCCAAGCATTGTCTTTCCTTTCACTACTTTATTTCCACTTTCCTTAGTACCAGCTTAGTATAAGCATCTATTTAATGAGTTAATGTTTTCTCAAGCTTCTGATTTTGCCGTTTACTCCACCAACATTTATTTAACTGCAAGTCTGTCTGCCTGCCCTTCATTAGATTGTGGGGTTTTTTTTAATTCTGAGTGAGTCTGAGCAGTGGTATATGAGCAGCCTTATTGAGTTTCCTGTGGTGGACACGTGTGGACACCGGACAGATACAGGACAATCATCCAAGCCATATTCTATGACTATGGTGCTCTGTTTGGAAGCTCAGCTATAAACTATGTGCTTGTGTGTGTGTGTGTGTGTGTGTGTGTGTGTGTGTGTGTGTGTGTGTGTGTGTGTGTGTGTGTGTTTACAGATAATGAACTTTTGGTACTGAAAGATACCACTCCAAAAATAAAAATTAAATACAAGAGAACAGCTCCTGTTTTCTGATGTTTATAGAAAGAGGGAGGGACTAATGCAAATTATTGACTGATTTATGGAAACTGAACTTTAGTTTTTTGGTTGTGTTATTCTGTTTTATGGGTTAAGATATGCTTGGAATTTTCAAAAAAGCATCAATATATGCAACTGTCTAGTCAAAATTTACATAAAAGTACATTTAGTTAACAGACTGTATGTATACCACAAACAATGTACTACATTACCTCCATTCATTATCTAGAGCACTTATCCATCAGAGTCTCAGGGGAAGCTGGAGCCAATCCCAACCTACTTTGGATCAGTGGTGGGTTACACCACGGGCAGCTCGCAAATCCATCGCAGAGCTAACACAAACACAAGCCACCCTTCATATTCACACCTATCTTCAATTCAGAACAGCCATGTGACCTAGTCCATGTTTTTGGACTGTGGGAGGAAACCCATACATGCACAGGGGAGAACATGCAAACTCCATATAGAAAGGCCCTAGAACCTAGAATGTTCCTGCTGTAAGTGGACAGTGCTAACCATTGCATCACTGTTCCACCCTACAATGTACAGTCATACAATGTAATTTATTTATATGTTTAAGTATTTGTATGTATTTAAAACAAAATCTATGTTAAAGTGGCATTAAACCCAAACTTAAAAAAGCTTACATGCTTGTCCATTCCTGTCAAAACACATTATACTTCATAAATCCTTTTTCATGGGAAAACATGGAAAAAACAGTAAACTGGAAGTGTCTGGAGTCGAAATCACTGTATATATATATATCATCCATGTATACGATCATACATGTGAATGTAATGTAGTATAACGAGCAGATGTTTATATCTAATTTGTAGTTTAATTCCCGTATACTGTTACTTTGCTGTTATCTTGCCTTATACGAACTGACACGTCCACGTCCTATCCCTGCAATTCCACGCACTTGCGAGAGCAAAATATACTTCAAATGGCAGCCTTTTTAAACAGGCTAATGCCACCTATTGAATTGATTTTAGCAGATAACAGCTTCAAAAATGTAAGTAAAAACCACCTGATGATAAAAGTATACATATGTTCAGTGTAACAGGCATGTCTGACCACATCTCACTGCTCGGTGTCCCAGCTTACAAACCTCTCAGGAAAGGAATCAGACCAGCTATAAGAACTGTTAAAACCTGGCCTGAGGGGGCACTCAGCCAAATACAAGACTGTTTTAAGAAAACTGTAAATGTAAATGTAATGTAATGTAACAGTAGAGTCTAGGAGGCTTTCCTTTCATTTCACTTTAACTGGATGACAGGATGGCTTAGTTCAGGTTTAATACCACAGCATTGCTTATGTGGAATAATTTTCTATAATAGCAGGTTTGGACAGTAGGTCCAGCTGTAAGGTTTATAAGAGCGTACCTATTTAAATATGTTATAGTTTCCTCAGCATTAACTCACATATTGATATATTATTAATGACTTGCAGAGTAAACTAATAGCACACATGTGACTGTTGTGACATATGAAAACCCTTATGCTTCTTCTGAGAAGCATGTCCATGAGTCATTCACCAACAAACAAAACAAAAAGTCTTCCTCTCTCTCTCTCACACACACACACACACACACACACACACACACACACACACACACACACCGTAGTGGCATCATCATCAAGTGTAGGTGTGTGAATGCCTGTGCTTACTCTGGTTATCTTGTCAGCTGTGGTGAAGCCATGTTTTTCCAGGTGCTCAGCAAGGTTAAGGAAGGTGTGTCTCTCCAAATATTGACAGTTACTCAGAATAATGAGAAGGCGCTGTTCCTGTGTATGGGTACACACGCGCACACAGACACAGACACACAGACACACACACACACACACACACACACACACACACACACACACACACACACACACTATTAACCACACTAACTGTCTACTAAACAGGGGCTAAATGTACACGTCTGCACTGTGGGGTGTGAAAGAAAAGCCAGGACAAATTAACTGATAAGTCTGCACTCTACATCAGATTTTATAAAACATGTGAGTCACTAAGCAAGAAGTGAAGGGGATGCAGTATGAGTAAGAAATGATAGAAAATGTGTGATTGAAAGCACACAAAGGCAGGACGGAGGGGAAATCAGTGGCCCTTTCACCACATGGAAGGGGAAACCCCTAGAACTTCTGCATAGTCTATATCACTCTCATTATAGTTACTTCTGCACTTGACCATTTCAGTGTTATAAAATACTGTATGTTTTAAATAAAGGAAATTTAAAAGATAAACAATTAAAAGGATTAAAAAGAAACGTACTGATGAAGGACCAAAGTCTTGATGATTGCTTCCAAAGAGATCGGGTGATGCCATATCCATAGACAAACTGAAACACAGACAATATAACGTTCAACATACTCACAACTTAAACAGGTGCATAAGTATGATGTCTGTCAAATTAGTTCAAATTTGCATTCAAATTTTATCATATAACTTTGCACTGCAACAAACAAACTCAGTGTTGGGATCAAACTTGTTTAACAAACATGTTGGTCTATTTTTTTATGTTTAGTATCGCTGTACAGTAAGACAGGGTCACATTATAACAAATTAGACAGGGTCCATTCAAACTTAAAGGAGGCATATAGGACCATACCCCTCCTACACCTGGGCATGTCTGACCACATCTCACTGCTCTGTGTCCCAGCTTACAAACCTCTCAGGAAAGGAATCAGACCAGCTATAAGAACTGTTAAAACCTGGCCTGAGGGGGCACTCAGCCAAATACAAGACTGTTTTAAGAAAACTGATTGGAAAACTGATTTTTGATCACCTAGAGCTGGATGATCACACTGAGACTGTATTGTTTTGCATCAAGACCTTCACGGACAATGTCACTGTGGACAAATGGATCAGAGTGTTCAATAATCAACAACAATGGATGACAGGTGAGGTGCAGTCACTGCTGACAGCCTGAGACTCTGCCTTTAAAGCCGGTGACAGAGGCCAGCACAGAGCCGCGAGAGCAAACCTCAGGAGAGGAATCGGCGCAGCCAAGATGGACTACAAGAGGAAGGTGGAGAACCATCAGGCTGACAACAACCCGAGACAAGTGTGACAAGGTTTAAGCAGCTAACCAACTACAAAGGCAACAGGTCAGAGGTGGCAAATGCTGACTCAGTGTTGGTGGAAGAGCCGAACCACTTCTTCACCCGCTTCGAGACACGAAGGCTTCAACCCCCCCCGCCGGCCCAAAAGCTCCCACCCGCTTGAGCTAAAAGAAAACCAGGTGAGAGCACCTCTTAAGACTGTAAACCCGCACAAAGCAGCAGGTCCAGATGGAGTACTGGGCAAAGTACTAAAGGCCTGCGCTGATCAACTGTCAGGGGTCCTGATGAGAATCTTTAACACCTCCCTGGAACAGGCCATTGTACCACTATGCCTCAAAGCAGCAACCATCGTCCAAGTGCCCAAGAAAACCACCATCAGCAGCCTTAATGACTACAGACCGGTTGCATTAACATCTGTAGTCATGAAATGCTTTGAGAGGCTTGTTCTTCACCACCTCAAGTCCTGCCTTCCTCCGGACTTCGACCAGCATCACTTTGCTTATAAAGCAAATAGATCATCAGCTGATGCGGTCTCTACTGTTCTCCACACTGCAGCAAGTCACACACAGAAACAGGGGAATTACATCAGGATGCTTTTTGTGGACTTTAGTTCGGCGTTTAACACCATACTGCCAAACATTCTCATCAAAAAGCTATCTGACCTGGACTTCCCTTCTCTCACCTGTGAGTGGATCTACAGTTTCCTGATGGACTGCCCACAATCAATGAGGATTGGGAAGCATACATTTTCACTAATAACACTCAGCATGGGCTCCCCTCAGGGCTGCGCGCTGAGTTCCTTCCTGTATGCTTTGTATACATATGACTGCACCCCCTCCCACCACCATAATCATCAAGTTTGCGGACGATATCACAGTGGTGAGTTCCATTTCTGGCGGGGAGGAGACAGCGTACAGGGAGGAGGTCCAGAGGCTTGCAGCCTGGTGTTCGGCAAATAACCTTCTGCTGAACATCAGCAAAGCCACGAAGATGATACTGGACTGGAGGAAGAGAAGACCAGACCCCACTCCACTGCAGATAGACGGAGTCTGTGTGGAACAAGTCTCCTCCTTTAAGTTTCTCAGCGTGCATGTGGCTGACGACCTCTCGTGGCACACCAACACGGCCATTGCGGTTGGCATGGCTCAGCATAGACTCCATTTTTTAAGACTTTTGAAAAAAATGCAACCTGGAGGTCAAACTGCTGCAGACCTTTTATTGTTCCGAAGTGGAGAGCATGCGGATGTACTGCGTCACAGTGTGGTACACCAGCTGCACAGCTGGGGACAGAAAAGCCCTGCAGGGGATTATAAAGACTGCAGAGAGGATTATTGGCTGCACCCTGTGACATTCAGTGCAGCCCAAAAGCTGTACATTTCTCATAAAAATGACACAAATACAAAACCAACTAACACATTAGCAACAGAAACACAACTATGTCACAAATATCATTCATTTATTCATTTATCAAATAGTTTCATGCTACATGGATCGTGGGGAGGCTGGAGCCTATCTCAGCTGAGTCTGGGTGAAGGAGGAGTACACCCTGAACAGCTCGCCACTCCATCTCAGAGTCAACACAAACACAACTATAAACACTCACACCTAGTGGCAACTTGGAACAGCCAATTAGCCTAATGTGCATGTCTTTGGACTGAGTACCTGGAGGAAACCCACACAAACGCACCAAGTACATGCAAACCCCAAAAAGAAATGCCATCACACAGGACCTACTTGCTGTGAGGTGGATGTACTAACCGTTATGCCACGGTGCTGACCACACATCACAAATATTACAATATAAAACTATATAATTTGTGTTGGATCTCACATTCTAATTCATAGACCTCAAACATTTAAATATAGATTTTTGTGCGCTACACAGCCCCTTCCAGCAATAAACAGTTCTTGTTATATAGTGAGGACATTTGGGTTTGAGACAAAAAAAGAAATATGAGACTATTAGCTAGAAATTCAGGTTTCGGTTGTAAAACAACTTAAATTTGACGACAGGTGTTATTTGTTGCCCAGGTGCGCCATGTTAGATAGCTTTGAATATTCTACTTTCGGAATGAGCCTTCGTTTTCATCTGTAAAACTTGCATTTGTTGTTAAGGATAAACCAATATGAAGACCAGACAACTGTCTATGTGGCAAACGGAAGCATTGACCAGAGCCAGTACAACGATTCAGAATCCACTGATCCATGAAACCAATGGTGTACTAATAAACAGATGTTAAACAGGTCAGTCAAGGAAAAGTCAGAGATATCACAAATATCCTCAACAGGGTAGGGGCGACGGTGTCACATTCCAGCTTTCAAAGAGCAAAAATTAGAAGCCATACAACAAAAAGCACACCACTCATTAGTAGTAATCAGTGGGGGATCTGACTGAAATTCTTAAAAAAAAAAAAATGTACCAATGAGCCATAAAAGAACCCTCTGCCAAAATTATTAAAAAGTCCAACGTGGGGAGAAAGAAAGGGTTTGATCATGTGATCCGAACCATAAAAATGTATTGGTTAATCCCAGTGGAGGCAATGTCATGGAACAGGCTTACTTATCTTTATTGATGATGTAACTCATGATGACAGCAGTAGAATGAATTCAGAGGTCTACAGAGACATACGGTCTGCAAACTTACAAAGAAATTCATCCAATCTAATTCTTAGGAACTTCATCTTGCAATGACCCAAAATAACAAAGATCTTCATCGAGGGTAAATGTGGAACACTTTAAGCTTGCCAATTAAGTCAGCAGACCATAACCCAACCGAGCATACCTTTCACATACTAAAGAGGAAACTGGAGGGAGAAACCCTCAAAACATACAAGAACTGAAGGAAAACGCATCATAACAGAAGAATGCAACAGCTTGGTGATGTTGATGGGTCGCCAGCTTAAAGCACTTTTTGCAAACTAAGTAAGCACTCAATTTCAATTGCAATTAACTCAAGATTATCTGTTCTTATACTATTGCTCACTTAAAATTTAAGTGATCAGCTAACAAAGGTGCCATGGTCTAACCTGTTTAACACATAAAGATGTAAATATAAGGAAAAGAAATTTAAATTCTCCTTGATCGCCTCAAATTCATCTCAAACCCTAATGTCTAATTCATTTGTTTTGCCGTGCCTGTTTCAATACTTTCAGATGGGACCTTGTTTAAATAAAAATAAAAAAATAAACCAAATAACATTAGAATAATAATAGCCCTGTTGCATGGAGACAGATACACACACAGGCAAACAGACGCAAAGAGGGAACTTACCGGGTACCAATTTCGGAATCAGTCTTGGTGCTAAGCTGCTCCAGACAGTTGATGAATACCTTCAAATCATCAGAATAACAGTCTTCTCAGCACTTCCACATCACACTGTCTGGATTCATATTCACTTATGATCACGCTATAGAGCACTGACTGAAAAATCTTTGCAACACTATAACTCAAAACACAGCAATCAATAGTGGAGTGTGAAAATGGCTATGTTTGCTTTGCTACATACCTTCATGATGCCCACACACAGCTCACAAGCTTTATTCTGAGCTAGCTCCAACTGAAAAACCTACAGAAAACAGAGAGGGCGAGAAAGTGAAAGAAAAGCAGAGACACAGTCACAGCAACTCAGATCCAATTCTGCTATTTAATCAGTTATTAGTTTTTTGTGAAGTGTTGCATTGGGATAGAATGAGTATTTCTTACGTTGACCTCTCCTGGCTTGCACTCCATAGGCTCCTTTAGGGACCGTAGCATCTGCACCATGCACTGCTCAAACCGGGCAGGCTGAAACACACACAAACACACCCAAACACACACACACACAGGAAAACACATTATTTTATTTATATTTACATTTATCATTTTACATATCTTTAGTCTTGAGCAACATAAAAATTATTCACCAGTGATGTGATTCCCTCGTTATCTACAATCCAGTCTTCTTTCTCTGGAAGTCTCTTGACATCTGAATAGAAACCACAATCACATGCTTACTCATTAAGCACAGACAGAATTTCCATGAAGAATTCATCACTTAACGCTAAAGCAGCACATCAGTGTCTGAAGCTATTATTATTATTATTATTACTACTATTAATCATTCAAAGGATTTTACATCACACGGCATATTATTCTGTGTTACGGACAGCTCTATGCTGTGTTGTTCACGGATTTTCACAACTGATTACACAGTAGTTACCACTTCACAGATGACTGGGAGTCCCAGCCCAGTGCTAATTGAATTAGATAACTTTTAACTTGGCACACGCTGTCCTGTAACAGCTGGTGTTGTTCTCTATCTCCCCCTGGTGGTCATTTTGCCCAGTACGGCGAAAGATGTCAACAATATATTTGAATGCGCTAGAAAAGTGTGCTCTCTCTCTCTATATATATATATACACACACACACACACACATACACACAGGGTGTCCCAAAAGTCACTATACACTTTTGATACATTCCTCAAAATTATTTAAGAAACTGAGTGTATTCATATTTTAATATCAACAGAGAAGTCATTGCAGTTTTACTTGCTAGACTTGCCATCGCATCCCAACGCATTAAAGATTAGCTGCATACCTCCACATGAGCGCCTCCATTTTTCAAAAACCTTCAGCCACCTTCGGACACAGAGGAAAATTACCTGAGGATGCTGCAGGAGTTTGCTGTGCCACAAATTAAAGCGAGGAGTGACCTTGGTAATGTCCTTTTTCAACAAGACGGAGCCCCTCCCCACTTTTCTAGGTTAGTGAGAGATTTCCTGAACATCAAGTTTCCTGACCGATGGATTGGTCGAAGGGTTCCCCTGGAAAGGGGTCCGCGCTCCCCTGACCTCACACCTTGATACTTTTTTTCTGTGAGGCTATATCAAAAGCATGGTGTATGCCACTAAAGCCCAAGACCTGTCACAACTTGAACAAAGCTCGGGAAAGTGACGCTACAAAACGCCGGAGAGGCCTAAAAGTGTATAGTGACTTTTGGGACACCCTGTATACATTGTGTGTGTGTGTGTGTGTGTGTGTGTGCATACATACATATATATATATATATATGTAATGAAAACAGAATAAAGTATTATTTCTTTGGTACAGAGTCAAAGTAAAAGGTCTCAAAATGAAAAACCGCCCAAACCAGATAAAATCTGATTTAGTGAGTCATGTCTAGATCAGATCAAATAATCTGATAAAATTTATGACCAAGAGCGAAAGTTTACCTTATGGAGACAGCGAGAAATTATCTGCAAACAATCTACATGTGAACTTTATTTCAACACAACTTTTGAACTGATTTGTAAAGAATTGATCAAATGTGCAATTTAAAAATCTTCACATTTTGCACTTACTAGAATTAATGTGTTGTACTGTACTGGTTATAGGATCTATAAATCCAAAAGAAATGTGCTTTAAATGAAAAGCATTATGTTTGGTGAAAACTAAACGACCCCGTCACAAACGTGAAACTTGGACATCAGTATCATGGTTTGTGGTTGCTTTGCTGCCACTACTGATGGACCTGTGAATTGTATGAGCAAAGTCTACAGGAGAATGTTAGGGTATTTTAAGTGGGTCATGAAGAAGCACACAAGTAAATCTACAAAGAAATGGTTAAATCAGAACATATTTAATATTTTTTAATGGCCAATCCAGATTTTAAATTGATAAAATAGCAGTTCATGCAAGGAAGTCCTCTAATATCTTTGAGTTAAGAAGTTTTGTAAGGAGGAATGGGTGAAATTTCTTCAAGCCATTAGGCAGGATTGCTCACAAGTCATTGGAGACATTTGGTGGAAGTTTGTGCTGAACACTGGAGTCAAACAATGAACTAAACAACTCATATTCATGACAAATTATATAATTATTATATCATTATTATATCAAATATCATATATATATATATATATAT
>JBCNYH010000002.1:12252938-12269655 GCA_039654325.1 Tandanus tandanus | reverse complement strand
TATATATATATATATATAAAACTATATCATGGCTACCTAGTGAATGAATCTGTGTAAAATTAAGGTCCTGTGTTATGTTATGTGTGACAAATGAACAGCTGAAAATCAAAAACATCTGTCCGACCTTTGGATTCTAAGGTCAGTATCAGCATGTGGGATAGGTAGTATCACAAAATAAAAGGCACATCTGACAGTGTATGACTAAGAACCCAAATTAGAAATGTTACAGCTGCTGGTAATGTACATGGTTTTCCAAGAAATTTGTGGTAATATAGTTTTGATGTGGTTATATGTGGGTATTACAATATCCTATACTGTTACAGTGTTATGTATGGGGAGACTTATTATTTCTTGATAATTTATTGTGCCAAAAGTTCTATAATCACTAAATATTCTGTTATATAGCTAAACTATAAGGGCAAAAACATCAATATTTAAAGTTGAACATTTAGTATAGAAGGATTCACAGAAGCAAGATGTGCTTGGTGTTAAAATGGAGGGTAAATCAGGAACTTTTACTTTTTATTTTGTGATACTACCTATCCCACATGTTGACACTGAATCTGAGGGGGTCAGGTGGGGCACTTTCTGAAAACTGGTTGATTTCATATGGAATGATCCTAATATATTTGGGAAGAGAATTTAATATGCTTCAAAATGTGGTATGATACATTATTTGTTCATGAAAATTGACTGAGTTACAGCACTTTGTATGTCGCAAATCAGGAAATGCTACTTTGAGAAACTAGTAATTACAGTTACAGAACCAGTTTCTGAATGTCTGCATTTTGAAACTCACTGGCATCCATAAACTAAACGAATCTGGCTTTAAACCAATCAGCACGATCATTCTAGTGTCTTCCTAGAAACAGATGAGTTCTATTTACACTGAGTCATGCCTGTTTTAAGACTTCTCTTTGGATTACCACTGTATGGCTTGGGTAATCCTGGAATTCTGTAAGTAGGGAGAGTATTCTGGTACCGAATATGGATATAGGGAAATACCTTGAGCAATAACAAAAGCGGTTTGAAACTCAGCAAAATAAGTGGATATTTCCATTGTTTTACAACATCTTGGACATGTACCTTAAACAAGCATTTTAGCATGGATAGATTGTGTTTATGGATATTTGAACTTGGTCATGTTGAAGATTTTCTTTGAAGGATGAACTTTTGGCGATATTGCATTTTCCTCCAGGTAAGTCATTTTCAACTTATTTTGGCTCTTACTCAAAACACAACCTTGCGACTTAATCCGTATTATGCTGGAGCGGTTCACAAACACTGAAAATGTAAATGTTTCACCAGCAAAACTGTATTTAAATGGGCATGATTTATTATTATTATTATTTACAGTCACCTACCTTCAGCAGTGTGCTGCAGGGTGATGAGTAGGCAGTGCATACGCAGTTCAAGTAGCAAATCCTGAATCACCTGCAACAGATCATTAGGAATCTCTAAACCCGAGAGAGCCTCGTGACTTAGCCTGAAGGACAGAGATGAGAAAGAGAGAAGATTCTTTATATTAACCGCTTTGGATTTGAATGAGAATGCCACTTAGCCCCTCTGACCTCTCACCTGACAGTGTGTATGATCTGTGTGACCCAGGCTCCAGTGAGAGGGGTCTTGATGTTCCAGCCCCCGTATACACGCAGTTCACGCTCAGAGAGACTGTTGGGTAACAGAGCGCCACGAACCAGCTGAACTAAATGTCGAGTCACCTCTTCGATCATGCTCTACACACACACACACACACACACACACACACACACACACAAGTATACAGTAATGTGTTTAAATGTGTTCCTGAAGGCTAGTTTGTACTTTCTTTTAAAAACATACGGATAGATCTATACAACCTCTCTACTCACGTCCTGGCTCACTGCTGGTAGAATGAACCTTTACATCCAGTCTGAATGACTAATCATTTAATTGACCGTTTTCCAGTGGTGATGTAATAGAATTATACCTTAATTAAATCACATAATTTAACCACTTTATCATGTTATCTACCTATATATTTATTTCATAATCATCTTTCCAAGTGTAAAGAATCACTGAGTCTGTGTATTCTCCTGTCCTTCTTTACTGTGTGAGTAACAAAATTAAAACAAATAATAAGACATGAATGGTTTTTACCTTTCGAGTGAACTACGTGGAAGGTACCGTGACGCACCGATTTTCATTCCGCAGGAAATTGTGTGTTTGTCTGCACACAGTCCATGAATGCGCCCTCAGTACTAATAAGCTATTACCTTTCATGTGAGCTATATATTGTTCATGTGATTATTATTAATCACATTTGGGAACTCATGGAAATTGTACCAAAGTACAGTAATATTACGATCGTCATTACATTTACATAGACAGGAACTTTCCATGAGAGCTTACGGAAATTGTACTAAAATGAAACTGGTGGAGCAAACACATGCGTTCACTGACCTTTCACATGTTATGGGTACTCAGACACACACATGCTCTGTCTAACTGGAAAAAGTTGTTATCCTGGTGTTAGACCTATTGGAAAGTTCCTATCTATTTAAATGAAATGACTACAGTAATTGAGAACTTGTGGAAAATGTACTAAAGTAATATTACGATACTCCATCTGCAAGTTAGACAGCATGCGTGTGTCCAGGCACCCATAACACGCAAAAGGTCAGTGACACCAGTCATTCAATTATTGGTTGAAAAACCGTATAGTAGAAAGAAAAAATGATCAAAAATCTAAATTAGCAGATAATACATTAAAAAAGAGACTTTCACTACTTTGTAAATAAAAAAAAAATTATAAACAAACTCGAGCAGAAATTATATTTCTGATACCTGAGACTGTCAGTCATAAGGCTGGAGATTATTAAGTCATGGCAAGTCAAAATTCCTGCAACAAACCATGGAATGGCTTTATAACCATATTCTGAAATGATTACTCACATGGCGAGAAGAGGAGCATACTCTACAGAAATCTCTGAGATGACCTCACTGTAACTAGCAATCTTTAATTTTGACTAGCAATGGAACATAACACCAAAGTACAATAGGAGTTTTATATTTCAGTGCACGAAATGAACAGAAAACCCCAGAAAATAAAGTGAATCAGCATTTACTTCCTATGTGTACATCATATTTACCTTCTGGGCCTGAAAATTGATATTGTTCAGATTTAGCCTACTGTATATAAAGTGAAGACTGGCATATGGTATGAAAAACAGTGTCATACACCGTACGGCCAAAAGTTTGTGGACATCTGATCATCACAATTATATGTGGTTCTTCCCCAAACTGTTGCCACAAAGTTAGAAGAACACCGCTGTCTAAATGCCTATGAATACTGCAGTGTTACAATTTCCCTTCAGTGGAATTAAAAGGCCCAAACCTTTTCTAGCCTGACTGACCTCAATCCCACTGAATACTAATCCCATGCTAGGCCTAGTATTAGAATATGTGCATTAATAATATAAATATTTAGGCACTGCCTAAAACCGGAGCTCTGAAATGGTTTGCATTTACTTTCAGTAAAGAAACAGCTATAATATAACTTAATGTCTTTTCACTGGTATTCATACTTATTCATTCAAATAATGAAATCATTTCTCCTCAAGATGAAAAACCATTGACTAAACAAGAAAATTTTCCACAAAGTCCGAGTGCAGTCAGAGCCAATGGTGGTGATACACGCATGCACTTTGGGTTGCCTGCGTGGGCACGTGCAACAACAAAATTAAGCTCATTGCTTTACGACATTTGCATATGTATGGATCTCTGCTATTAGCGTGTGTGCTGTTCTACAAAATTATGGAACACTTTTGACCAATCAGAATGGATGATTTAACAGCACTGTGGTATGAGCACATTTAGAGTAAAACAGCACGTATTCAGTATAAGTATACGTATAAGGGTGTTACAGCAATGCATTACAATAATATACTTGAGTTACTCACTTTAAAGTCATTCTGTCTCTGTCTGGCATTCTTCTTCAGCTTCTCCACCTGACCCGACTTCTCCCCTGTCTGTCAGAGAGCAAGCACATTGCAAGGAACGTCAGTTTTTTAATCTTATCAAATCAGCATTTCCCTTGTAAAAGCTGAACTATAACATGCATACATACCTCACTGAAAAGGCTGCCATTGACGTAGGAGATCCACAGTTTCCAGAAATTTGGCAGCTGACTGATGACAACGTCTGATAGCTTCTCCACAAATCTGACCTGCGGAGGACTCTTGTAACGACAGGCTGAGAGAGAGAGAAAGATAAAAATTACCACACATACAGTTCCTAATAAATAAACTATTGTGACCTGCTCCAGCATAACACGGATTAATTTGAAAGGTAGTGTTTTGAGTAAGAGCCAAAGGAGGTTGAAAATGGCATAACTGGACGAAAATGCGATATCGCCAAAAATATATCCTTCAAAGCATAATCTTCGACTTGACCAAGTGCAAATATCCAGAAACACAATCTACCCATGCTAAAATGCTTGTTTAAGAAAGGGGTTCATGTCCAAATTGTTGTAAAACAATGGAAAAATCCACTTATTTTGCTGAGTTTCAAACCGCTTTTGTGATTGCTCAGGGTATTTCCCTATATGCATATTTTCTGGTATTATCCATATCAGAATACTCTTCCTACTAACAGAATCCCAGAAGGATTCCCTAACTGATACAGGGGTCAAGTCTCAAAACAGACATGACTCGGTGTAAATAGAACTCATCTGTTGCTAGGAAGACACTAGGAAGAACGCGCTGATTGGTTGAAAGCCGGATTCATTTAGTTTATGAATGTTAGGGAGTTTCCTGATTAGTGACATACAAAGTGATGTAACTCAATTTTCATGTTATAATCATGCATTATACCTCATTTTGAAACATATTAAATCCCCTTAACCTACATAATTAATCCTTATTATGCTGGAGCGGGTCACAATTATACATTGGGGAGGGATATTCAAACTTATCCGCAAAGGGAAGATGTGGGTGCAGGTTTTCAATCCAACCAAGCAGGATTCACACCTGAGAGTTAATTGAAAGTAAACATCAGTTGATTTAAACAGAATCAGAATGAAAACCTGTACCCACACCGGCCCTTTGCGGATAAGGTTGAATACCTCTGCTTTAGGGTAATAAAATATTACTGACATACAGCAGTAGAGTTCCTTACATTCATCTTTAGGTGTCTGGAAGCTGCTGCCGGTCTTTATAGTGGCCGTGTGACTGATTCTGCTCAGAGCTGATGAGCGAGGTTCTCCGTCCAGCTCCAGCCCTCCACCACCCACTTTGAGACAGAAATTCAACAGTGAGAAAAAGTGCAACATAACATGTCTGAGAGCCAAAGACAAAAAAAAAGAAAGAAAGAAAGAGAAAACGAGAACTACGGCTTAATTTTCAACACAAGGTGGCACTAAAGGACTTTTAGTTACTGCTCAGTTTTCGCTTGCCATCAAAAGACTTGCAAAGTTAAAAATATAGTGACGGTACAGCTCATACTCACTTACACATACACATACACCCTAATACAGTTATATTCTAAGATCAAATCTCTTCTCTTGTAGCAAAAACATCTAAGCAATCATGTTCTGTGATTTTAGGATCCCTCTACTGTGGGAGTCCTGACTCTCATAATTTAATCTTTGTCTCATTTATCCTCTCTTTACTAAGTCTCCCTACATTTGAGTCTCTGTTATTTTCTCTCTCTACATTTCTCAGTGTCAGGCTGCTCCCCTTCTTCACTACTCTGTGGAACTAAGGACTTCCTGTTCTGTGCCAGGTCATGACCCGACCACACATACACTGCTCACTAACTAAACACATACAAGGGCACACCACAGGGTCCTACGAACACAGTCCACACACAGAAATCACAAAAGACTGTAGCGATGCCACTATCAAAAACATCTGAAAACCATAAAATGTGTGTTCGTCTACATCAAGGCAGCAAAACGTAAAGATTCGGAACATGGCAGGACAGCAAGACAGCATTACCCGAAGGGACTTGTAATGTTTTAAAGTATTTATAAGTCTATAGAAATCAAATAACATCATTTAAAGAATAACTAATTTTCATAATGCCAGTACAATATATGGTCCTCTCCAAACATTTTGGCATAACAAGACCAGTTCTTTTGCTTTTGCTAAACACTTACAGGCGTGTAAAACTCATTTTCACTGAGGGCCACATCGCTAACTTTAAAGGTGATTGAGGGACGAATAATCACTGAACATCTATTTCATTTTATATGATTTATATTATTTCATTCTATTTTACAACATTGCCTGGTTCCTCTCAAGGTTTCTTACTCGTGTCAACTGAGGGAGTTTTTCCTTGCCACTGTCGCCGTGTGCTTGCTCATTAGGGATGTGTAGGGGTTGTTGAAAAATGTTTAAATTCCTTTTACTATGTAAAGCTGCTTTTCAACAATGTCAATTGTAAAAAGCGCTATACAAATAAAACTGAATTGAATTTAATCTACTCTAAAATGGCTTAACGGCGACAAGCTAGCATGCAATCTTTCTTGAATCATGAATGACTAGCTGTATACTTGAAGTAGGCTGCCGCCACCTAGTGGAAGGATGATGAATTAGGTTTCATGGTAATGGTCGATGCAAAGAATGTACGAGAATCTTTGAAAGCTCTTGCGAGCCACATAAAATGAGGCAGTGGGCCGGATTTGGCCCGCGAGTCTGAGTTTGACACCTATGACTTAGAACTTTTGACTTTGAGATCAAAACATGAATATAAGATAAAGCGTCAGAGTGTCAACTTTTATTTCTCTATACTATTTACATCTAGATATGTTATAGCATGTTACCTTTTAATATGAATCAACACACTCACTCATTTGCTGAACTACTACTAGAGCTGCGAGGAGGCTGTGCCCATCCCTGCCGACACTGAGTATACTCTCCAGACCTTCGCAGGGCTGAACTCAATCAACTCATTTAAAGAAATAAAATAGAACCTGTGACTATCAGGTTGTTCTTGTTGACCAGATGTGCATGTTAGAGTAACTGTTTAAACAATGAATAGCTCTGAATGCCTATTACAAACAAACATCTGTGTTCCAGTTCTTTTGGTGTGTACTGTTTCTAGAGCGTGCCTTGGTTGTTAAACAAGGATTTTTTTTTCTTCATTACTTTTTTTTAAATTTGCAACAGTATTTGTAATCTGCCTCTCAGACCACAGTGCTCAAACCGAAAATGATTTGAGTGACATCACAATTAGGCTTCAATCTAGTATCACCAGGTTCACACTTCAGTCTAATAGCACTTCTCAACTGAACAGCACAACTTGCCATGGCTTGGCACAAATGTAAACCCAGGACTTTGCATAAACTGCTTTAGTGTGTGCTCTACTTCTGTCATCCAATCCTTGAGTAGCTGGAGCTTTTCTGGAGGTTATCTAGAGGTGACTACCAGGCACCAGGAAAGTACAAAAAAAACCAAGTCAAAAGACCAATAAACTTTGGAACAAAGGCATATCTCGTGTGATGTTTAAAATGTGTGATTTCTCACTGAGTAAAGCACGAAACACATGTGTACTGGGAGAAGAACAAAAGAGGTTTTGTGCAAATAAAGAGGAGATGATTTTCATTTAATGAGTGAACTGAAGCAGTGACACTAATCTTGCCAATTACTGAAGATGCTCATGCTGGTAGAGAAGTGATTCAAGCCAAAGACATTAACCAGGATATCTGTGCGACTGTTTCATTAATCGATGCTTGGCAGTTTTTTTAGCTCTAGTATGCAACCTCAGTAAAAACAGTTACCGAATTCAACACTTCTAGCCAAGTAAGTAGCATAAGCATGGAGGGTTATGGGTAATTTTCCAAGTCCAAACAAATCGTGCAGTGGAAAATAATTTAAGCGAATAAGAACTACTGCAGACTCGTCCGTTACCAAAGTTAGTAGATTTTCCCTGCAACTAGAGTGAAGATATTACACACTAAGCAATACTCTAGCCCACAAGTTTAGAGGGTGTTTGTGTCCTGACCTCTCTGCTCTTTAAAAAGGTCTTCTTTGCAGTTGTGCATCAGCTGTAGTATCCACTTGTGTTGGGCAACGATACACTGCCATGCTGGGTCACCTGGAGCATGCAAATCTGACAGGTACCTGTAAATCACACAAATATGAGCAAATGATCATTTTATGTTAGAATAAATATAATAATAAAATCTGTGCAGTATCTACTCACCTGATGTAACGCTTCTGATCGTGCAGAGTAGAAGGCATCTCCAGTAATTTATCCATCAGTAAAGTTCTCAGAGCACTGATACGAGTTTCAACCTCAGTATACACTGCACACACACAACATGATTGTACATTAATCTTGTGACCCTCAGATCTTATGGCACATGTAGTCTAGTCTTACTTAAATTCTTCACTTTTTTCCTTAACTTTGGACATCAGCATTTCAAACAAGTATTACCATTAAACTGGATCTACTACAGTCTTCAAGGATCATTATCTCATCACAAAATGTTACTATATGACACCCACAGGACTTGTGATCTGATTGGCTATTGAGTGTTCTATAATCCTCCAGTGTGCACCAATCAATAAAACTTTTCTCGTCCCACCAGCACTTGACCAAAACACAAACTTCATATGATTAAAGCAATCAGAGAGGGAATTCTACTATCCTGAAGAGACTGAAGAATAACTAAGTCTTATTGCAAATGACAAAAATAGCAACAGCCAGGAAGAGATGTAAGTATATCCTAGACCAAAAGAGATAAAACACCATTAAAAAAAAGAATAATAATTTTATAAAAAACAACAAAAAAAACCCTCCAGTGACATGAATGCTTTCTTAAATACCTGAGCACAATTGACAAACTGAATGAGGACATTCTGAAGTTGCCAGCTCAAGAACTTGGACATCCTTCTATATTCGTAGCGTTTACTTTTGGGGAGAAAGGATGCTGGTGGCTATTTTCATGTTTTTGCGTGTTTTTTTTAATTTCAGTGAGAGTTCAGTCATCCATACAAGCATTTCACAGCAAGCATGATCAGGGTCGATTTGGAGAGATGCATTTCCAATAGCAGGGCATCTTTTATGCTGATATATGAAATGAATAGTTTTAAGGCTCATATACCTTTTTTAAAGACAGGAACCTCTGTCTTTCCAAACAGGGACTTGGCTTTCTCATAGTCATTGATGACCACGTCATAATCCCCCTAGAAAAGGCAAAAGCATCAGCAATCTACTGGAAAATCAAGATATTGTTGAACTTCACAACAATGTAAACCGGTATCAGTAGAAGCTACTACATATTACATACAAAAACAATGTACGAGTATTTTCAGCTGCACCTTCTGGATGTTGCGCTCAATGTTGAGGGGCAGGTTGAAGAGGAATTTGAAACGCTGCAGTACATTGAGAGCGTTGCGTGTGGAGTCAGCTTTATCCTTTCGGCCCAAAACCTCCTGAAATAAAGTATCGGCAGTGTTGCTTGCCCCTCAAAGAAGGAGACAACACATGAAAAAGGGTTAGAATCTCTAGCTTGCACACAGATGAAATCCATTCTGCCTGTCTCTCACTGCTTGGGTGGCCACGGCCCTGCTGTATGCACTAGGTCAGATTCTTTTAATTAGAACAAGATCCTGAGCCACAATAAAAAAATAAAAAAAATCAGAGCAGCTGGCCAAATCATTCACATTTTCCCTAAACTGTGCCCTGCACTGGCTGAGAGAAAGAGAGTTAGGCACTGAGGGGCGTTAGACATGAAAGCTTGTCAGGGTGGTTGGTTTATTTACGTGTGCTGCAGGAAACGAGCGTGTTTATTAATCTTTCATCGCATCAGTCAAATTAAGATCCAGCAGGGGAGAACTAGGGGTCCTTTTTCTAACTATGAGGATGGGTGTGCGTGTGTGTCAATGTTTATTTACGTGCAAGAGAATGAGCTTCTTAACGATCTTACTGTTCAGGACATTCTCTAATCTCCGAGTCATGGAGCCCTCCACCTTCTCAGTGCCGTCTGATTCGAGCTTCTGATGAATAGCTGTAAAACACGGAATGATAGACATTTAATTTGTGAATTATTCAAGCCTGATATGCACATCTGGAAAAATAAACGTATGCACATAGCATCACGTACACTACGTGGTCAAAAGTATGTGGACATCTGACCATCACACCCATACATGAGTCTTCCCCAAACTGCTGCCACTAAGTTGAAAGCACATAACTGTGTGAAATGTCTCCGTATGCTATATCTTTAAAATGTTAATATTTTCCTTCACCGGAACCAAGTGGCCAAAGCCTGTTTCCACATGTGCACAAACCCAGATCAATAAAGACATGGTTTGCCAAAGATGGAGTGAAAGATGTTCTGTCCTGCACAGAGCCCTAACCTCAACCCTACCAAACACCTTTGGGATGAACTGGAATGCTGACTGTGCCCCAGGCTCTCTCACATAAAATTAGTGTCTGACATCAGTGTCAGTAATGCTCTACTGGCTAAATGTACAAATCCCCACAGCCATAATCCAAAATCTAGTGGAAAGCCTTCCCAGGAGAGTAGAGGTTATTATTATAGCATAGATGGCCTAAATCTGGAATATAATCTTCAGCAAGAACATATGGGTGTGATAGTCAGGCGTCCACATATTTTTGGCCACAGAGTGTACGGACACAGATACACACCAACAGATGCACACACCAACTGCTTCCCATGCGCTGCACATATGATTTTAATGGAGACCTGACATGCACTGTGCTCCCACACACACAACGCATAAACCCACACAGACAGTCTGGTGACGTCAGAGCTAACCTCCAGGCCCCTGAGGTCCTGAATGCTGTGCAGATCATTTCCTGTGTCCTCGCTCTGTGTTTTGACTTGGGTAATGTACGTTTTGGAAATTTTCTCTGGGAATCTGTGCTGCATCCTTTAAACACACACCCACTTCCTCTCAGGACAAAGTTCATAATCTTAATAAGCCTAATCCAAACACCATCCTCACAACTATATCAGCCTCACCAATCTCCTACTCCTGCCACAACACCTGCCATTCTTATCTATACATACACACATGTAGCTAAAGATTTACATATGTACTGTAGATATGTGACAGACAACTCTACACAGTTATTATGGCAAATTTGCACACAGCATAACATGCCAATGTATATTTAACTACAGAAAAATTGACTTAGCAGCTAATTTGAAAACCACCCAGACATGCAGACATGCATGTTGAGAGGAAAGAAGCTGAGGCTAGCAGCTAGCACCGATTTCAAGTCGAGGGGCAAGAAGCTAGAGGCTAGCACCGATTTCAACTGAATGCTTTATTTAATAAGTTGAGAGTGTTACTGGGCTGGAAGTTAAACAAGTTTAGTTGCGTCTTTTCACAGCTTCAACAAGATTCTGATGGTGTGTTTTATTGTGCATGTGCTGAAAGGCGACTCTGCTACACTATACAAATACATAGCTCAATAGAATGACCAAAAATAACTCTTTACTGATTTCAAATGAAGCCAGGAATCAAACTTGATCTGTCTTTTGAGTATATTGAGACATTCTTTAAGTTTCATGGTGACTGTCTTTGGAGGAAAAAGAAAACTTTAGTAAAACAAAGGAAGGAACACCCTCTCTCTCATGAAAGATGAAAAGATGAAGATGAAATTCACTTGCATGTTAATGACAAATTGGGCTTAATGAGAATATACACTTCTCTACTGTTAACACCAAACACCACAATATAATACAATAAAGATGAACATATACATTATATATATATATATATATATATATATATATACACACACACATACATATATACTGTCTCCATAAACCCCCACTTTTCATAATCGAAACAAATTTTAATTAATTTCGCTGTATTTTTGTGCCCACCTTAAGATTTTGCTTCACTTAGGAATAGAGCGTGTTACGACAAACAGAAAGCAATGATTTCCATATCATTAGCAAAAGAATCCCAGAGATTCACTGTGTTAAGAGTATGTTGTCCCATGTATACCTGCCAGGGCATCCTGAGCTTCAAAAAAAGTGCTGAGGCCTCCTTTTACACAGGCCAGACTGCCCTCATTCTTCTTACTTTCCTGCTTTTTCAGATTTCCCACTGCCAAACGCAAATGCTCAAAACTAGCACAGAGGGAGAAAAAGCACTGTGTTAGCAATATGACAAGTTTATAGATGCCTCCTATGATATTGCTCAGCTCTAGGAACATGAACACATGACTTCTTTCATAATTTTGGTAACACTTAACTTTATATTCAATTTTCCAGGGAAATATAGAAGGCATGTATTGGTGGCATGGTGGTGCAGTGGTTAGCACTGCTGCCGCACAACAAGAAGGTTGTCCCTGAGTGTTAGGTAAAATTGAGCATGCACGTTTTCTTTTTATTTCTGTTATCCCAGGCACACATGTAAAAAGAGACTCTGAGAACTAGCTACACCTGTACTGTTACTAGCCACGCCTCTATCACACTCTAACTAATCTATCCTGTGTGAACTACATGTAGGGCTTCCTTGGATCTGACCAATCCTGTGTCGCCTTGCCCCAGTGAATGTTAATAAAGTCTGAAGAATCATAAAATAAAGGGAGAACATTGCTGAGCACAAGGCTGTGTGCTGTCTTCCTGTTTACTCTTCAGGCCTGAGGAGGTAAGGTAAGAGAGTGGGGGTATCTAAAACCGAGTACGTGGGAATTTGTGTTTGAATTTCAATGTAATCACATATTTTTTCTCTTAATATTCAATGTACACAAAATCAAAAGTTAAAACTCAACACTGGGAAAGTGTACGCTGCCTTTAGCTGATTTGGTTTCCTCCCTTAGTACAAATACATGCAGATTAGGTATAAATTAACCCACAGGTGTGACTGGGAATGTTTATCTCTATGGTAGCCCTGTGACAGACTGGCACCCTGCTCAGGGTATGCCCTGCCTCCCGCCCGAAGTCAGCTGGGATTGGCTCCAGCACCCCCACACCTTGCAGTGGAGAAGCAGTATTAATAATACATGGTGAAGATGTGCTGATTATAAGTGTTTTATTGAATGCATAGACTATCACTTTGATAACTGACTTTGAAACATAAAAGCATTAATGGCTATTTGTGGATTTCTGAGTTGTGAATCTCCCTTTGACCACATCCCAAAGGTGTTCTATTTGATTCAAATCCGGTCAATGGAAAGGCCACTGAAGAAGACTTTTCATGTTTATGAAACAAGTTTGAGATGATTTATGCTTTGCAGTATGGTGCATAATATAGAAATAGCCACATGGTAGCCTGATTAGAGCACTGCTTAGATAAGGTGTACAGGTTTTCGTAATTAAGTTCTCAGTGAGTGTAGTTCCATTTAGTGTTATGTTCCTTTTTGTTTAGCATCCATTAGTGTCAGAACACATGTATACTCATCCCAACGTCGGCTAACCTGGTTGTAGAGTGGTTCTCAATGAGGTAAAAAGTGGCAGAGAAATTTTCACTGGTGAAATCTCCACTCATCCCTGGAAATAATCTCTCCAAATCTTTCAGAGGAACTTTTCCCCTATGAAAGAAGGGAACACATAACCAAGTTTCAGCAAATAAAATAGTGTCAAGTTATACAAACAATTTATTCAACTGTTTATATATGATATATTCAGACAAGTTAAATTAATAAACACAAAGGGATCCCAAGTGGTGCCCTGAGAAGGTGGGCCAGTATCACCGTGGAGATTGCGAGTGAGCTCGCAGACGCCCATTTATTGGCTGGTGATCGCTGTGAGTGACAGGGGAACGTAGTCCCGAGAGCTCGGCCAATTAGCTCCCATGGACTTCCGGTCGCGGATGGCTGCAGCATCAACCTGGATTCAAACTTGCGATCTCCAGGTTGATAGTCACGCACATTGTCGTTGCGCCTTGCCGATGTAGCAGCAATGAGGCTTTCTGAACCATAACTGGAGATTGATGAGCAATGAATCACATCAATACACAATCTCTCCCAATCTTCAGGATCTAAAAGAAAGTCCTCTTTTGTGGACCTTCTTCTTCAGCTCACTCTGGAGGTCTTCGAGGGTATTTACATTACATGGCCAACAATATCTGAACCCCCGACAATTACAACCCTTTGTGGGTTTTTCCCCAAACTGTGCCACAAAGTTGGAAGTAAACAATTAACTAGAGTTAAAGTCTTCTGTGTTTTGTGCCGTTACAATTTCATTTCAGTGAAATTTGAGGCCCAAGCATGAGAACGCCTCTGTGTACAAAGTGAACTCCATGAAGAACCCAAGAGGAATGCACAGAGCTCTGACTTCAACCCTAAAGAACACCTTTACGATGACAATTTTTTTCTCTGCAAACATCAAGGATTTTTTCCCCCTAGATTTCCACATATGTTTTGGATTAAGGTCAATATCAAAACCCAGACAGATTTTCACTTAAAATCCTTCTTTTTACGTTAAACCTATCTAGAGTGCTTGTAACCTTAGCTCTTTTTGTCTTTTATCTGACCATAAACAGATCCAGTCCAAGTTCCAGCAGTGTCTAGTGATCTCCAGATGCAGATGTTTGGGGTTAGATGAAATAGCTTTTTCTAGCACACATTCCAAATAGTTTGCTGACTTGGAGGTGGCACAGATTTTCCATCTTCATCACTGCATGTTGATAAACTTCCTCACGTATTTTCAGCGTGAGATTATACAAATTATCCCCAAAGACATATTTTATAACTTTATCAATCTTAAACAAAGCAGCCAGTAATTCTGAGGCCAACTATTCACCATCTTCTTCTTCATCTTCTGCTTCTTCCTCTTATTATTATTACTATTATTATTAATATTATTTGGAATCATTTGTTACTTATGGCAGTCAGACACTTATAGGAAAGCAATAACTTCCCTCTTTCATACCATCGCTAGCATATATATATATATTTAGATATGTGTATGTTTTATACTTATGCATGTTAACACCAAAAAAAAGCATTTACATACTTATCAGTTTCGATGCCCAAGGGGTCGATCTGCCGCAGAGACAGGGGGGAAATGCCTTTGTTCCGGTTTAGTCGCAGGTCATAGTAATTTACTTCATCTACCCACACAGCAGACTGCTCTAAAATATCTGTACATATGTACAAAACAAACAACCCACACATTAACATAATTTACAATACAGGAGTTGACACATGGATTAAACTGCAATTCAACTATTCATATGTGCAAGAATAATAACTTCATTACAAAGGTGTGCATACGTGTACTTCTAACCTATCTTATCAGCTTTGAGAACTTTAAAGGAGACAGTGGATGTGCCTAGGCCTCCGCTTTTGGTCGTGACGATGATCTCGCCCTTGTCGTCTTTAGCAGGACCAACACGGCACACAATCTTACTGGCAGACATCCATTCAGCCGTCAACAAACAGTTATGTCCACAGATAGAGAGATCTGAAGTGGTTTGACACAGAGACAGAGAAGTACACTTACTCATCTTCACCCTAGGCTTGACATTTTTCAGTAGTCAATGAAGAAATACAATCTATAACGCCAAACTGAGATTCTGTTGCATGCAAGGTACCAAGAGTAGTAGAAGAGACTGTGGCTCACCAATGAGGTCATTAGGTCCAGTGCCCAGGTTTTCTCCCCGGATAGTGACTTTAGTCCATGGTGTGCCTTCGTTGGGGGAGATGCCAGTAACTAGCGGAGGCGGTCTTGCACGAGACATGGCTCACACACTTGGGGCAAAAGACAGAGAGACAGACAAATGGACGAGAAGTTATTGGTTGCTCATTATTTTAAAATGGTAGAGGTAATGTAAGCAGGGTATATAACACTATGATTTATTATCATGTATTATTTCATTTATATTTCAACTTTATATTACATCATTCAGAAAATCTAAAATAAGTTTCATTTGTAGGTACAAGAAACACACACACACAAAATAAAGTCCTCTTACACTCACTTACATACAGAGCATGGCAGGAAAATAAAAATCACTGCAGCCAAGAATAAATAAATCAATTCATCCGGTCCGTGATGAAATAGAAACTGTGTGTGTGTGTGTGTGTGTGTGTGTGTGTGTGTGTGTGTGTGTGTGTGTATGGTCAAGGGGATTAATTGACCTTACGACTGACTTTTACACAAATACAAATTTAAAAGCACTTCCATCTATTATTATCTAATAATAGCAAAATTGCTTCACTGGTTCTCACATATTTATGTCTATGTTTACATTTTCCACCCAAGCACTAAGCCTTTCATACACGTTGCAGGTAAAAATGTACAGAGTATCATTACATTGCAAACATTTGAGTTTGAACTTTGACATAATCTGGTAAATGTCACCAGTGGTATATTGTTAGTTTGATAGCTGTATACTGTAATTTTGCCTTCTTGGAACTGACGCATCTACATCCTATTCTCACAATTTCTCACTCAACAGTGATTCATTATAGCAGCTCTAAACAGTCATTCCATCACTTCTTGCTAGGAACTCAACTACTGAGAAACTAAAAAGCAACATTCTCTGTCCTGAAGTCTATTAGAGACACTAAAATCTACTTCCATAAGTATTTAATACACTTTTTATAAGAAGGGATTGCCAACACAATTTTAATCGTTTTGTTTTATGCAAAGTATTTGAAAGTCCATCTGCATGAGTTTCTAGTACAGAAATTATAACATGTTTATAAATATGAAATGATGGGACCCGGGTTGGCTGCGCTGATGGGGGGCTGCTGGCCCTGGGGGATGCCTGGTCTGCCGCGTCTGGGGGGGTGT
>JBCNYH010000002.1:12183126-12200050 GCA_039654325.1 Tandanus tandanus | reverse complement strand
GTGTGTGTGTGTGTGTGTGTGTGTGTGTGTGTGTGTGTGTGAGAGAGAGAGAGAGAGAGAGAGAGAGAGAGAGACTTCTGGTTGCTGCAGCGATGCCAACGAGCCTATCAAACTCATAAAATTAAGCAATAATTCCCACATTATAAGAACAGATAATAATTATTTTTATTATTTAATTCAAATTTACGTAGATGCAAAATGAAAAATAATTCTATGTTCATCTATCATTTATAGCTGTTTAGCACAGAGCTAGCTGATTAGCTGAAGGCTAGGATAAAATTAAATTAGATATTCAGCACTCACAACCTCACACCACACTTTCACCCATCTCTCACTAAACACTCAAACCTGTCACTGAGCTCTCACACCTCACTCAACACTCACACCCCTCACTCCACAGACCTGTCAATCAACAATTACACCCCTCACTCCACACTCACAGCCCTCTCTCCACACTTACACCCCTCACTCCACACTCACATACCTCACTCCACACTCACACCCCTGAGCCCACACTTACACCCCTCACTCCACACACCCCTCACTCCACACTCTCAGCCCTCTCTCTACACTTACCCCTCACTTGACACTTACACCCCTTACTCCATACTCACACCCCTGAGCCCACACTTACACCACTCACTCAACACTCACACCCCTGACTCCACACTTACACCACTCACTCAACACTCACACCCATTACTTGATGCTTGCATGCATCAGTTAAAGCTCACATTACACAACACTCACACCCACCAGTTGACACTCACAACTATTGTATAATTCGACAGTCACACCCCTCACTTGACCTTCACACCCAAATTCAACACTTACATTCCTCACTCAACACTCACATGTCACTCGGCATGCACTTATGATTTTTTTCCTTTAACTTTTTAGTCTTGTAAGTCCAACATTTATTCACTTTAAAGAAATCAAATTGTGAATGCAAGGTGAGATTGAATTAATGACACTGAAAATATCCTGGAAAGTCTGTTAACGAATTTATGTAAATGTGCAGCAAGTAGGCCTATAATTTGCTATTTAGAATTCATCATCACAATGTCACCTGGGGGTGAAAATACTATTTCTCTAAACTTTTTAGCTATTTACCATGCTTTTCATTCACTCGCTAAACCGCTTAAAGGGTCACATGGAGGCTGGAGCCTATCTCAGCCAAAACTGGGCGAGCGGGGTACATCCCGAACAGTTTACTAGCCCATTGCAGGGCTAACACCAGCACACACAACCGTTCACACTTACATCAGGGGTATTTTGAAACAGCCAATTAGCCGAGGGTGCATGTCTCTGGACTGTGGGAGGAAACTGGAGTACCTGGATGAAACCTGTGCAAGCACAGGAAGAACATGCAAACTCCACAATGGGGAGAACATGCAAACTGAGGCAGACGTGCCCACCCTGACGCCACCGTGCCGCCCTCCCATGCTTTTCTCTCTTCCAATTTATAATCAAATCATACTCTTTTGCTATTTTATTAAGTTTTATTTTCAAATGGGCTGCAAAAGCACACACAGAAAACACACAAAGTACTGCAAAATAGCATTTTTTTTATTTGAAACGTTTACCATACTATAAGCAAAGGGTCTACACTGTTATTTTCCCCCAAGTAACAGCCGAATTCAGTAACTGGGGGCATTTAGTTAATGGTCGGTGCTTACCAATCTGAGGTCCGTGTTTCTTCAAAGAACAGTAAAGCAAATTAAGGTCGACTGTCTGGTAAATTTGCAATAGTTTCATTAAAACAATCGAGTCTATCATGAAACGCGCTTATAAAAACTAGAACCCAGATCCTGGGTAAAAGGTATCAGAGTTAACTCATGACTTAATCTGTCATTTTTATGGAGCTGATATTGCACTGCACATTTTGTCTTTTTTAACCACATGGTACTTCATTTAGCCAACATGCCTATTCTCAGGTTGGACTGTACGCCAAACAGGGGTGAGGACACTTCATATTCAGACGTTTAGCAAAAACTGAGACATAGTCAAGGTATAAAACGTCTAAGAAGATCACTGACACATTCCGAAGAAATAAAATTTTCTATGGTAACATGGCGCGTATTAAAATAGTTCCGTGCGTAATAGAACAGCGGCTGGTCTTTGTCAAACTCAGTAAATGTTGCTTCAAAGTACAGTAGCGCAGAGCCGAGCTTCCTACAGGGCGACTGCACATCCGGGACTCCACGGGGATAAAAGAAGCTCTGCAGGCGGCGGAAAAAGACCTGAAAAATCTGTAAACGTAATGTCCACGTCCACATCGAGTGCGCAGAGAAAACAGCGTTATTTTTTTCTAAAATAGTTATCATTCAAAACTCTTTGTATAAGCAACATAGATGGATGGATGGATGGATGGATGGATGGATGGATGGATG
Source organism: Tandanus tandanus (assembly GCA_039654325.1). Taxonomy (NCBI): domain Eukaryota; kingdom Metazoa; phylum Chordata; class Actinopteri; order Siluriformes; family Plotosidae; genus Tandanus; species Tandanus tandanus. The sequence continues at coordinate 12,197,657 of JBCNYH010000002.1, read as the reverse complement.
GATGGATGGATGGAACGCTTTCTGATAATGAAATATATGGTTTTACATAGAATGGGTTCCCAAGGACAATCAACAAACCTTTACGTGTACTAGTATTATTATTATTATTATTATTATTATTATTATTATTATTATTATTATTATTATTATTATTATTATTATTATTTCTTACGGTGATTTTCTATGTATTTTCTATTCATGTATTCCATCTGATTTAGTACATGAACAAAGAATTCCATGATACTAATTACGTTTAACATCAATTTTAACCGCTTAGCTATATAAACTTCATTTTACAGAAAAGATTAGCCAGTGTCTAGGTCCTCGCTAATTAATATTACTCACACATCTTCAATTCATCTTTAATTTATCAACCCGAGTGATCATCAGCCCCCTTTTTATCTGTTAACCTTTATTTAGTTATGGAATTTATATCAATAGCCTGATCCAGTTGATCATTAATGAGATTTGTGGAAAGGTGGGTTATCAGGAGAAGGGTTGGTGAGCAGTGGAGTAGAGGGCAAGAGCTGTTTAATACAATTATGTCGAAACTGTGAACGGTTTTGAAACTTCTGATGATATACCCTTATAGGCCCATCCAATTTTAGTTTAATACGCTTAATGCATGATTAGGTCTACATTTATTTGTTGATTTATTTAGCCATATTATGCATCCATGGATTAAAAATCAATTATTTGTAGACTCCATCTGAATAATAGTAATAATAATAATAAGAGGAAAAATAAGACAATGTGTGTGTAAATAAATGTTAAAGTATTTGTTATAAATTATGAACAAAAAGTTGAAATATTACCAGGCCTATGTGGAATGAATTTCAAATGAATAAATAAATAAATAACATAGTTAGCCTCAGTGGCACATTACAGGGCAGTGACGGTGATAGTTCACTTCTTAACACTACAGTGCATTTGGGATTTGGGATGATTATTATTTCCCAGAGGGGTTGCTTATTCTGAGGTGGCTCACTAAGCTAATTGGGTTTTCATTTCCTTAATAAATATGAAGCCCGGGGGACTTGCTTTATCCTGCGGACTGAAGTCTAATACCGTCTCTCTCTCTCTCTCTCTCTCTCTCTCTCTCTCTCTCTCTCTCTCTCTCTCTCTCTGGCTCTCTGTGTGTGTGTGGCTCTCAGCATGAGCCTGGTGGAAAAAGTCTGTTTCCACTCATGTCAGAATCATTTATAATAAACATTCTGTCCCCACCATGTCAAACAAACAGGCCCTGAAAAAAAAAAGTATTTTAGTCTCTTGGTGGCCAGGTGGAGTTTTTACTGAGTTCCTACTTTAAAATCGCTTTGTTATGGCCAGAGACACGCAGTTTGTACCTATTGAAACGGAACACACTTTTCACAAGAGTACAAATTAATCCTGAAAATAGTAACATTATGCTGTGAAAATAGAAATAGCCCACTATACCAGTCTGACTTCTGCACTTGGCATGGCGATTTGTCTGCTGTGTGTTTAACAAGAAATGAAGCAGTTTGAGATGGTGCTTAGTGAGGGGTTGGGGGCGGGGGAGGGGGGGTGTTAGGGGTGTCCCGGACAAAGGCGGAGAAGAAGGAGGAGGGAAGCTTGAGTGTTACTCAGCGGTCTCCCGGGGTCTGTTTAGTTGAGGGGCCTTGGGCATTGTCGATTTCTTTTCTCAGAAGAGGATTATGGATATCCTGTTCAACACTGAACGGCAGCGGAGCGCAATTAAATTCCATCTACATGATAAATATACGAATCGATAACGACACAGTGATGCACGGCTTGTCTTTCTACTCGTTCCTCTTTCTGACTGCCAAGATTTTGAAAACGAATATGAAGATATAAAACAGATCGTCCTTTGTGATCCAGTGGTTTAATTAAGGTCAGTTAAAACAAATAAATCTGCAAGACATCCCTGAAATTTGCTCCGACTCCAGTGTCCACAGCGGCGGTGCTGATCTTGAACTTGTGCGGTGACGAGGATGGACGCGGAGAGCTCTCTGGAATCCACCAGCTCCATCATGAGGACGGATTTGCCATCAGATGAGATGCATACTGGATTAATGGACACTCAGACTGGCTCTGAAAGCCAGGGTGCTGTGCTCAGCAAAGGGAAAAAGAACAGTTCAGGACTGCGGCGTGTAGAAAAGCCACCCTACTCTTACATTGCGCTTATTGTGATGGCGATCCAGAGCGCACCGACAAAGCGTCTCACACTGAGTGAGATTTACCAGTTCCTACAGACCAGATTCCCTTTCTTCCGAGGCCCTTACCAGGGATGGAAAAACTCCGTCCGACACAATTTGTCCTTAAATGAATGCTTCATTAAGTTGCCCAAAGGACTAGGTCGCCCTGGAAAAGGCCACTACTGGACCATAGATCCTGCGAGTGAATTCATGTTCGAGGAAGGCTCCTTCCGGAGGAGACCGCGAGGATTTCGGAGAAAATGTGAAATCTTCAAGCCCATGTACCGCATGATGAACGGCCTCGGGTTCACTTCTGCCTTTTTACCCCAAAACTTTGACCTACCGTCCCCACCGCGTCACACTAATGGCTACAGCTTAGACGCGGTGCCAGAATCTGTGACTAGTGGCGGGTATGAACCCTTCAAAATTAGCCACTATGGACTACCGATAAGTGGAAACTATGGGACAAACAGCAGTAGTCTAGTCTCCTCTTGCCACGCAGACAGCTCAACTGAGGGCCATCCGCAGTATTTTGGGACAGCTCACCACTGGTCTTCCTCTCCTTGCCTAAAGAGCACTCCTCTTAGCTCTGGTTCTCTAGCTCAGCAAAGCTCAACATCATCATCATCTTCATCCTACTCAATGGAGCAAGCCTATCTGCAGTCGAGCAGTAGACACGGTGCAGACATGACAGGTATGATACAAACAAACAACTTTTTTTTTTTTTTTTTAATAAAATTATATAAAGTGTATAAAAAAATCTAGTTTTGAATTTGGGATCTATGTATCTTGTTTTTGTAATTTATAAAAGGGGAAAACTTGTCTTAGTAGAACGATTATAATTTTCTTTCTCCCATTCATTCATAATCCTGACAGAACCATATAAGGTCACGATTTCTATTTCATTTTATATTAAGTAAGCAGATGTGTTAACCAGAGAAATACTAGTGCTTAATAACACTACAGTGATTAATATGGTTTATTTCTGGGTTTTAAATTGGTTTCAGTGTGTAACTGCTGATCGTTTCTACGCTAAAAAAAAAAAAACAACAACAAAAAAACTAGATAAAAAAATAAAAGGTTTTTATTGTCTGTGCACAAAATAATACACTATAGATTCAAATATTTTTTAACTTACATTTCACCTGTTATCTATTACAACTTATAGGATCAATAATAAAATATTTTAAAAGCAAATTGTGTTTCCATCAATAACTGCATTTCTTCGATTCATTTCTGCTTATACTGTACAAACATAACGAAATTTTTAATTTATACAACTCAGTCCCTCCCATGTGGGCTGTGAATTCTCCTGAACAAAACAGCAGCTGAGTTAAATGTTCACTTACAAAATCTTGTCATAGCGCAGACACGTTCAGCTAGATGTCTACTACTGCAAATGTTTGTTGTTTGTTTGTTTGCAGCAGATGTATCTTGCTATCAGTCCAATTCCACTCCTTTGGACGAACGGAAAGACTTTATGTTAAACTTCAGTGGAATCTCATCACTTCACCCGCCTGCTACTGGATATTATTCTCACCACCACCATCATCATCAGCAGTATGCTCACCCAAGTCTTCAGCAAGACGTCAAGCCGTGTGTCATGTGAAAGAGTTTTTAAAACCAGTATTAAAATACCTAGTCTACAGACTGCACCTTATAGTCCTATCGCCCAACAAGTCAGTCGATCAGTTTATTTACAAACCCTTCGAGTTTTTTCTTCTTCTTTGGCTTGCCCATGGATGCTGAGACAATGGCCACTTCACCGTATTATTGTATATACTACAATAAAATTTAGCATGAACAAATTACCTCGTAATGATGATGATGATGGTTGTTGTTGTTGTTGTTGTTGTTATTATTATTACTACTACTACTATTATTATAATGACTAACATTAATATAAACGTATTTATAACAAACATATTGCCTTTAACTATAGATTCCCAATTATATAATACTGTCATATTAGAAATACTAGTTGAATTTAGGCTGTTCATTACAGTTTCGACATTCTCACCTTATAGGATAAAAGAATTTCCATTTCATCTGGAAATTTCGATACAAGGCATCAGATAAACCGGTAATGAAAAGCAATACCTGCAGAAATTAGAGGAAATTCGAGTTTCTTTCTAAAGGAGATATGGTACACTTTATCACATTATATTTACCTATATAACAGGGAAAGATTTAATCCTTGGGCAATAAAAATGCTCATGATCATTGGCTATATCTTACTTCGGAAACTTACAGCTAGGAGGTTACAACTGGTAGTAAAGGTTAAATGTATAGTTTATTTAGAGTATACTGTACTTTTGAATTAAAAGTTGCGATGATCAAACTGTAATAAATTGTGATGTTGTGCCGCCATCTAGTGGCGAGGATTTACCTCAGCTCCTCCACCACTACCCCCCCACGCTGGTTTGTTTAGTTGTGTTTTTTCAAACGGATAAAAATAATTAAACATTGCCACATAAGGCCTACATGTTACTGTATTTTGTATAAATAAAGATAAATACGTGAAAAGGAGTGGTTAGTGTGCGCATGGAATGGACTTATTGTGATCTCATGTTCTAAACACAGACATATTTAAACGTTTCTCGAAATGTTCTAAGTATAGCTACTAGTTTTCAACCGTAGGTGAAAATAACGAATATGTATATTCGTTCCCGAATTTCTAGTATACGTTTATAGTATATTATGTAAAGGGCCATGCAGGCAAGGGATGAAGCCCAATTCCTACTGAGCATACAATTCCCATCATACACCCCGTAGAGGCACATCATGGCAGTGTTCGGAATGGGATATTTGAAAATGTTTCTGCACAATCAGTCAGTCAGTCAAAAAATTGTATTAAAATAATTAAACATTGAAGCACTTCCCTCACAAATTCTTTAGACTGTTTGTAATTAATCTAAACTTTTTTTTTTTTGGGCGGGGGGGAGGGGGGGGGGGTTGTTAAAACATGCAATCCAAATAATAATTTAAAAAAAAAAACACTTTAGACATGATTTTTGGAATAAAAATGACATGTTAACTGTTATGACACAAGTAGCACAAATGCCCAGTTTAGTAGGTATTAATCATTAAAGTATTCTACGCTGTAATCCATATAGTAATGGTTCTCTGCTCATTGGTGCGTGATAATAAGTCTCCCACAAACAGTTTACAAAGATGTGTATTTCACAATTCTTCCTCAAGCACAGTTTAAGACTATAATTTTTTGAGGAGAAATTTAACCAGTAACTGGTCATATGTGACAGGCTTTTGTAGCCTTAAAATTACAATAATACATTATATATTCTGATAGTATAGTTTCAAATATCATCCACAGTCTCCCATTTAGTTATTCAGAACAGGCTTGAAAAATCCAAGGTTGTTACAACAAGGTTGTTACATGACAATGTGTGGTGTAACAGATCGCAGCTAGAGTTTCTCATTAAAAACAAATCAGGCTTTGAAATTTTACCTAGAACTTAAGTGGAAAACCTCTGCCTAAATCTATTTAGCACTGGCGTGCTGGAGCTAAAAAAGAAATACAGGCGCTGGCTGAGGAATCCTTCTAGATTGAGAGCTACTTCTATACCCAAATGTTAAGCTGATAACAAAACTACAGTTTTTTTCAGGTAAAATGTGTAATTAAAAATTGGGACAAACAAAAAAAAATCGTGGTAGTTGTTGTTGGTGGTAAATCTTTCACAGCAAAAAGGTGAAAACTACAGAGGTCACAGAGTATAGAAGACTTTGTCAGGGTGAAAATGGGTAATGAAGAGGAATTTCAACAGACCATGAATAGAAGGGACAAAACTAACCGAAATTATGAAGCCTAAACAAGAAGACGAACATCTTTTCTGCATTTAAACAAAACTAAAACGAATACTTTAGAAATTGTAATTTTGTATTTATGAAAATAATTACAAACAGAATTTAAAGATCGAAAAACATGCCATGTGTGACTGATATGATTCTTGACATGTATAGGTTATAATTAAAAAAAATAAAGAGAAGCAAATATACAGACCAGCCAAAGGCAGAACAATGCTAACAATGCTTCAGGCAAAGTAGCTAGAAGTTTAAAGTGAAATAGAGGAGATGAAAATGAAATCATAAATAAAAAAGACGTCAACCCTGCATTAAAATGAGCAGCTTGATCCACTGTTTTACTCTCTCTGATATACTGTCTCCTATCTACTATCTCTGATCTATTCTTTCTCTGTTCCACTATAACTGATCTACTATCAGTTTCTTTCAGCATCGTTACATTGTTACAGGAAAACGAGAAGCCGTTCCTCAAACTACAGTAATACTCTCATTCATATCACTAACATACACAATAAACCCCCCACCCACCCACCCACCCACCCAGCCATTAAAAATCTTATTACATAACAACATTTCAATGTTTATTTGAACAGGCTCTCCAATTACTGTACACATACACATTCTCTCTCTCACACACACACACACACACACACACACACACACACATTAGGAAATCGCTAATCGCTAATTTACAGCAAACAAAATGCAAGCTATTAGTTGCTTTTTACATACTTTTAAAAATGTATTATTACATTTAAAGTTTTAATCTAGATTTCCAACTATCCGGATATTCAGCATCATTGTCATTTAGATGTTCTTATTTAGCATGTGCTATGAAAGGATCTGAATAATAACTAATTGAATAAAACTAGTCGAATAAAAATGCGTTTGGTTAAAAAACGCATATGCCACTTTTTCTTTTGTTTGCATTTTCCATCTATCATTTTTTATTGCTTATATTAATCATTAGGCTATATACACCACGAGGGGGCAGCCAATAACTGAGCGGATATGTACCTATTATCCCGGGCGAAGCCTACACTAATCAATTTCTTGTTCAGTTAAAATAAAAAACTTTTCTAAACCTTCGGTACGTAAAAAAATAGAAACTACACTAAACTTTCGCACAACATTCCTTTAAAAATGCTTAGTATTCCAAATGAGGATTGTGTTGAAGACAATTTGAAGAAACTCAAGAAGTAAGACCCAATATACTCTCTCTCCCTCTCTCTCTCTCTCTCTCTCTCTCTCTCTCTCTCTATCAACTCTCTCTCTATCAACTCTCTTTAAAGAACACAGTTAAAAATAAATATAGGCGTAATACTAAAGATGTTAAAAACAGCATAAATGTATTTGGTATACTAGAGAGTATTATTCAGGTCATTACTAGAATAAGTCAATTGGTTCAGTCGAATTTCACCTGTTTCAGGTGATGCTACTCCGCCACCATCATTGGGATTTTAATAATGTAGTTCTACATTAACCCCTAAATACATTGAAATCAGTTATTTATTGGATGCATTTTAAAGTAAATAATTAAAAGTTATTAAATTAAAGTTTAGAGTCCTTATCAATATTGTTATTATGGCGCTGACTGAAAACAATTATGCAGCAGTCAAACAAAATAACAAAACAACAAAACAAACAAACAAAAAAAGAATAATAAGTTAGTAAACATACAACTTTAAGAGGAATCAGAATTCACAGAGAATCCATCCTCTGGCAGACACTAGCAAGTCTAGAATTTCAGTCAGAACAGTCGGTAGGTTATAAAATCTAAACTGAATTTAAGGACTGAATCTTCTTCTATGTGATTAGTTACAATGCAACAGCCATAAAGTGAAATAACATATATTACAAATATATAGAAAATATAGAGGATGCCCAGTATGATATATTGTTACTATGAATCATATAAGACATAGACTACAACTACAGTTATAATATGTATAACATTTTTGGGAAACAAGTTCAAGTTCAGATGAGATTTTTCAGTGCAGCTGGACAGCAGGTGTGAAATCAGCCTTAGAGACAAAAACGTGCGGATTTTGTTCTGACACCCATCTGTTTCTTTTTCAGTAAAACTGGAATGATGTGAATACAGCAGTCTGAGAATCTGAGTACGCACTTTGAAATTGTTGAAATTTTCAAATTGTATCACTCTTATACTGTAATTTCAAAAAATTAAGCTATGTGACCCATCCGAACACTGAGTGCGCACATGAGCTGTTTTGGTGTATACACTCCTTCAAACCTAATTAAGTATCCTGCCTCCATGGACTGGGTGAAAAGTGCTCCGATCCTGCAACTCCATAAACAGCTCTAAACGCTTATTGGACAAAGGCTGCTCTCTGGGAGGAGCACTCGCACAGCCAAAAAGCCAGAATTAAGTTTTCAGTCCAGATGTTTCTCTGAAGTGACGGAAAGTGCGGGAAGTTCAGAAGTTTGTCTCTTTTCAATGACTGATACATGTTTCTTTTTTTCTTCTTTTTTACGCAACGCACGACTGACAATCCCGCGCAGACTCTCTCGGTGTAGAAACAGCATATTCAAACAATTGAGAAAAGAGCGGACACTGTAAACTTTGGATGATTTGAGTAAAACTAGACCGCGGTACGGAGAAGAGCTGGGAGAACTCTGGCCAAGTCCGCGCCCTAGTACCGTGAAGTGAGGGGCACAATGCACGCGCGCTACCCCGCGTCCAGCCCCAGTTCTCTGGGTGTTGTTCCCTACATCGCGGGTGATCAGGGATACTACCGGGCTGCCAACGGAGCTGGCTATACCGGCATCCCAGCGCCAATGAGCATGTACTCTCACGCAGCGCACGATCAGTACCCCGGAGGCATGGCTCGCGCCTATGGTCCCTACGCGGCCACTCAACAACCCAAGGAGCTGGTCAAGCCTCCATATAGTTACATCGCACTGATAACGATGGCCATTCAAAATTCGGCGGAGAAAAGGGTTACGCTGAACGGGATCTACCAATTCATCATGGAACGCTTCCCGTTTTATCGGGAGAACAAACAAGGCTGGCAGAACAGCATTCGCCACAATCTGTCACTCAACGAGTGTTTCGTTAAAGTGCCGCGCGATGACAAGAAGCCGGGAAAAGGCAGCTACTGGACTCTCGACCCAGACTCTTACAACATGTTCGAAAATGGCAGCTTCCTGCGCCGGCGGCGCCGCTTCAAGAAAAAGGATGCACTAAAGGAGAGAGAGGAACGCGATCTACAAGGCAAGGACGCCAGGGCCCAAGCTCAGCAGCCAGTAAAACTCCGGGACATAAAGACAGAGAACGGAGCTTGCACGCCCCCGCGCTCTGGCACCCCAACCCTTGCTTCCGTGACTAAAACTGAAAGCCCGGACAGCGGCAGTGTGACCGTGTGCGATGGGAGCCCACAGAGCCAAACAACACAACAGGCCTTTAGCATGGATAACATAATCGCAGGGCTACGTGGGTCCCCGCCGCAGGCTGCTGAGCTGCCCGTCTCGCGCGCTGATTTGCCGAGCTCAGTGGCTCTTGCTTATTCACCCCCAACTCAGCCGGCGCACTACAGTCCTCCCTGCGGACAGGCTGCCGTTTACCAGTGCGACATGTATGCTGCTGACCGCGGGCACGGGAACGAAGCCTTACCGGATTACACGAGCGCAACAAGCGCAGCCCCGTCCTCTCACGCGGCCTTGAGCTCGAGCCAAGAGAACCAGCACGTGCAACAAAGTCGGCTCGCACCGTGGTACCTCAATCAGAGCGCCGAAGTGGCGCAACTAGGCTCGAGCTATGGAACACAGCAACCAAACTTTCACGCGGTGTTCGAGGCCCAGCGGCTCGCGCTCAACTCCTCACCAGCGGCCGGAACCGACGGAGGCTGTCAGACACCTTTTTCCGCCAGTCAGCCACTGTATCGGGCCTCGGGAACTTTCGTGTACGACTGTAGCAAGTTCTGACCAAATATCACACCAGCCAAAACGCACATTTAATTTGGCCCACAGACTTGCATAATATTCCCAGTTAAAAATAATAATAATTTAATGCAAAGCTTTGAGCCAAAGAGTGGTGAGTACAGGAAGCTGAAGCAGCTCCGGACTGAAAGGCCTGAAAAGGAGTGTAAGATTTCGCTATTGCGGACTCGGCTCAGTAGAACTTTATATCACTAGATTAATTTATTTCATTAAGAATTAGATGGACCAACTTTCAACCAAATGTTAATTTTATTTATGACATAAAACGAAATCCAACTGTATAAAATTTGCGATTTAAAAAAATACTATATATATTATTTGTTAAATAAATTCCTTTCCTGTTTAAGTATAAAAGCTCAAGTGATTTATCGGGTTTGTTTTCCTGCAACCTGCAGCAACGCTCCGAAAAGCTTGTACATATTTTACATGATTTAGAAATCTCACGTTTCAGGTCTGTTACGAGCTGTCAGTCTCAGCACCAGTACTAAGAGACAAAGTGGAACAGAAATAAAAGCTCGATTACTTTTATTGATGATGATTTTATATATAGAGAGTAGTTATGGCACAAAACTGACCAGAAAGCAGCGAGGAACATGGAATAGGAAATTATTATTATTATTTTTCTTCTTCTTCTCATTATGATTATTATTTAGACACGTTTATATTAGTCTGCCTTACTCTTATTATTAACGTCACCACCATCAGCACATCATCAGTAACAGTAACCACCACCAGCAGTAACAACAACAACAACAACAACAATAATAATAATAATAATAACAACAACAACTCACTATAAGTGTTCATTTATATCTTTTTTTAATTTTAATTTATACGGATTAATGAATACCCAGGTGTGATCAAAACTCCCAAATAATTTTAATGTTGCTGTGACTCGCAAAACATGCTAGCTTAACCTACAGTGTCACTTTTACTGGCATGTCTGCAAGAAACAAATTCATGCAAAGCGTAAAGTACGAATTAATATATGTATAATTATCAGCCAAAATGCAAATAAAAGTAACGGTCAGGTTTGTTTAGACTCGGGTTAACTCGGGTTAAACAAGGCTCGTGTGTAATCCTAACATTTTAAGTTATAGGCCAGGAATTTCTGTTGAATCACCAAGCAACTGCATTTTTCTTTTGTGGGGACTGAATGCAATTAGCCCAATCGTATGACTGCGTTTAGGCTGAGTCTATTTTTAGCATCATGGCCCAATGCAGCTCCCAGATGCTCTGCGCCCTGTGGTCACATCTGAACTTCATTTTTGTGTTATTTAACAAACTTTAAACAAAGCGTGACATGTAAAAGTAGGCTGCGATTACATGCTAAGCACACGTAATTGGACTGCATAAATAGCGAATGCAATTCCGTTATATCCTACTGCAGGGAAACGCAGCGGGGCCACTGTGCGCTTGAGTGCGCGCGTGCACATTTGGATACAGTAAAACTGCATAATCGGCCACTTGATTTATAGAGAAGCTTAAAGTATTAGGAGACAAAAGAAATTAAAAAGAACAATAAAGAGTGTACTGTGTTTCACTCCTGTTTCACGTGTTTACACGGGCAGAAAGAAAGAAGGAAAAAGTAAACAAGAAAGAAAGAAAGAAAAAGAAAGAAAGAAAGAAAATGCCGTGCAGGTGAGAGGGACAGGGGCTCGTGGCAGCGAAAAGTGTCTTTGTTGTGATGTTTGGGGGTTTCAGGCATGAGTTAGAAGCGCGAGGGGAACACGACACCGTGGAGAGGGCCTTCCGGTAGTTAACGAGCCAAACACTCTTCAGCTACATGCAAGCTCAACAACAGGCCCTACATCAGTACAGCCTAATGACGGCTTCTCATTTGTTAAATCAACAAAAATAATTTATACAACATTAGTTTGTTTGTATTTTTTTATAATAAAGTATTTAAATCTAACATTTAGATCAAATAGCCGAAAAAACACCATGCTTTGCATCCCAGTCGCATAGCCCCCAGATAGAAAAAAACCTTTGGCACGGATCCGCAGAAAGCCCTCTCCTCCGGCTATAGTGTACAGACGGTTTAAGTTGGCATGCCAGATCAGGACCGAATGTGGTTGCCGTTCTACAGGTTTGGATCAACCCCGTATTACTGATCTCAGCCGAGTGCGCTCAAATCCAGACCCACGCCGTATTTGGACCGTTGTGCGTTTGGACTAAGGATCAGATCCGTTTGCCGGATCCGTGCTAAATGCCAGTACAACCGTGCCTTCTTTGGCTCGGTGTTCAGTTGCTATCTGGGATAATAAATGTAAGTTGTAATAAACGAGTATTGTTTAATTTTATAACAGAATATTCAATGATTTAAAAAAAATCCTCATCACCAGATTATTTCCTAACGTTGCACAAACTACCAGCTCCCTGTCAGCCTTCATGTGGATCAGTCAGCGTAGTGTACAGAAAGGGGACAGTATAACCTACTGTAACCAAGTCTTTTATTCATATTAACCAACCTTACTGTAACACAACTTAGTTGCACAATTTCTGTAAAACATAGTTTTAAAAAACGAAGTAAATAATTTATTTCTATATGTTTCACAACTTCTACAGATGCTTTTAATAGGGCATAAAGCTTTTAAACACTCCTGCTGTAGACGATGTGAATAAGGCAGCAATAATCCTTCTACACCTGGTGTTTAAAAGCAACAATAAGGACAACACCTGGGAAAATAAGATAACGATCGTAATTAATTCTATTGTAGACAGACAGACAGACAGACAGAGAAACAGATATATAGATAAATAGATAGATATTATTTTCCCCATTTCTATAATATAATGAATTCAGAATAGATATATGTCGAGATAATAAAGATTATCCATAATCAACAAGTGCGAAAAGGAAGATTAAGTTTTAACTTAAGATCGAAGACAAACTTATCTCCTGTAATCACATAGACTATACTTGCAGAGGATTTCATAAGGATCGTCTTCAGCCGTATGGTTTAATTTCAACAAGTGCTTCATGTGATATTAATGTAGACATAACTTAACAACAAGGCTTTAGGCTGCATTTAAACTCGCACATTTGAGAGAGGTTCTGGTTAATCTGGCATACAGACCTAAAAAAATTAAGATTGAAGAATCTTTTGGCGCCTTAGAAAACGCAAATATATAAACAAAAATCGAAAAGACCGAGGCTTTAGTGCCGAGATTCACCCAACAGTCCCAGTTCACTATAGCCTACATGTCGTTCCGTATTTTATTTTTGTAACTTGTGATTTTATTTTTATTTTTTTTACTGTCAAACCTAAATTTTATTATTTTTTTTGTGTGTGTATAAAATCTCAGTCTCAATCGTGTGCATGTGGGGGTTTTACAGGTACCAAGACAGAGCTTGTCATATTTAGGATAGCATTTATTCTGGGGTCTATGTGTGGTAGTTTGGCGTAACTAACTATCGGCTTGATTTCATATAAACTAGAATTCACTGTGATGTGTCAAAACACCAGACCTGACACACAACGTGGCCATACAGACCCTCTGAACACTGCTCTGCATCGAGGCCCCTTGCACCTGTGTGTGTGCTGCACAGTTGAATAGCTATGGCTTTTGCCGTCTGCTTTTAATCAGGCCTACACACGCCGACTCTGTGTTTTAAATTGGTTGCTTGAAAGGAACCCTACAGGCTCGAGGTGCCGGCAAAAGCCCATAAGTCCTTGCCCTTCTAATGGAAGGGATTTAAACTCAGACTCGAACTAAAAAAACAAAACAAACGCTGATGTGGAACGCCTCTTCCAAGAACTTGGAGAGTGTGAGTCTCTTGAGAGATATGCCGTTTAGGAAACGTGCTATTACTCTACCCACTTATTATTACACAGTTGAGTGCAAAAGTTTGAACACCCTGAGGACAAAATAAAGGACATGCAAAAATTATTTTCAATGATGACATTTGGTGTGCCGGGCTTTACAAATGCTCATTCGTTGTGTTAATTAGGATATTAAAAAATGTCAAAACGACGTTTCTGATAATATTGTAGAAGACGCAATTTTTATAGTCAAATATATTTAAATTCTAACAGTGTAAATGTCGGGATTTTACTTTCTGGATATATTGTAGAATATTATCTTCTTTTCAAACGATTTTGTTAAGATTTATCTTTGTTTTTTTAAAGACTTGTTTTTAAGAGCTTTTTTTTTAAATATTATTTTCTCCCAGAAACTGAGTGATATAAACTTATGCACGTAAATTTGTTTTATTTATTTATAGCAGATATAACAGAAGGCGTTCACTATGGCGCTCGTGCAGCCCTGTGCTTTATGCACGAAAATCCCTGAGCAATATAATCATGCAAACAAAGCAAGCTTGCAAAGAAGCTGTTTCCATGTAAATAAGAGAGCTATATATTTACTGTTCAGTCGTTGGGGCCTTAGGTTATCGGACTGACTCCTTGTTTTGTGCGAAATGGTGACCCTCAGACAATACAAGTTGTCCGAAAAGTCAAGAACATAAGAATACATGGGAATATAAGGTACCAGAACATAAGAATACATGGGAATATAAGGTACCAGAACATAAGAATACATGGGAATATAAGGTACCAGAACATAAGA
>JBCNYH010000002.1:12006323-12021073 GCA_039654325.1 Tandanus tandanus | reverse complement strand
AATATATAGATATAGATAATTTATCGTTTGTGTGTACGTACATACACACACTATAAATAATATTAATAAGACTATAATTAAACTTTCTGACCATTAAGAAAATTTTGTGACTGGCACAAACGCAACATTTCTTATCACCCCAAGAACATCATCCCCACAGTGAAGCATGTTGGTGGTAGTTTCATGCTGTGGTTATGTTTTGCATCAGTAGGGAGTAGAGAAATGAGGCGGAAACGAGGGAATTATTGATAAACATGCAAATTCATGAGGAAGAGAAATTTTTGGGGCTATTTGTGTCAAGCTTATACAGACATACCCTAGGACACTCGCCGATGTATTTGCTGCAAAAGGTGGCTCTACAAAGTACTGACCTTGGGGGTAAATAGTTATGGACACTCAAGTTTCTTTTTTGTTTTTCTTTGTTTTCTTGTTTGCTTCACAGTAACAAATATTTCGCATCTTCAAGGTTGTTGGCATGTTGTGTAAATGGATTATTAAACCCCATCCAAATATTCATTAATTCTAGGATGTGAGGCAACAAAACAGGAAAAATGCCAAGGGGTGAACACTTTTGCAAGCCACTGTACAAAGTAATTATATTGGGTTTTTTTTTTTTTTTTTTTTTTAACCTTACTGAGAGTCATCTGATTCAAAGCATCCGCATTAACACAACATGTTTAAAATGTGTACAAGTATCCAAATATGCAATGGAAAATTATTAAAATAGAAAGTTATATGATGCACAGTCCACTATATACAGACTTTAGCATGTCACTTATCTGGATTTGGGTGTGTTAATGCAGAAAACAGATTACACTGTAAAGTGCATGGGGACTAACTTCACAGAACATTGATGCATTTTCTACTTCTTTTTCATTCATTCATTCATTCAATTTCTAAACCACTTATTCCTAATTAGGGTCACGGGGAGGCTGGTGCCCATCTCAGCCGACTCGGAGCAATGGGTGGGGTACACTCCTGGACATCTCGCCAGGCCATCGCAGGACAGAAACACGCTGACAACAATCCAGTGGGCTACTCTTTTCGAACAGCAATGGTTATTTTACATTCCTCTCACCATAGACAGTGAGAGACATAGCTGGCCTTTGATAACCCAGTTAACTGCATTGGGGGAAGAGCAGTGACATCTTGGTGATAGTGGGGCTTGAACCCCGACCTTCGGAACAGTAAACTGGCACCTTAACCACCGAGCCACCACTGCCTCCCTTTATTTTCATTAGTTCTATATTGCTCTGTTTTAATTTAGATGGATGGTTTAATAATCAAGCCCAATTTCTCAAAAAAGTATCCAGCATTTTGACTTATTTAAAATCTTACATCTCTTTTATATCTCCACTTAATTTATAGTCCTGTCATTAAGAATGGCTGTTATAATGCCGTGGCAGTGATAATTTTTACGAGAAGGAATTTAATGTAATTATCACACAAAGAGTTACGGATGGCATTTAATGTGTTGTCATAAAGAAGAGGAATAGCATGGTGTAGGAGAGCGGATTTTCTCATGTCAGATAATCGAAAGTAACCCCATATCTCTCCCTTTTCTCCTTATCTGTCTCCCTGCCACTGGTTTCCCTCTGTAGCACTCACTTATTTGTCTTCCCCACACGCCCTGTGCTGTATTTCTCCCATCATTGATCCTCTCTCAAGATCTCTTTTCTTCCTTGGTCACTTATCAGCTCTGCAACTGTCAGCACCAACTTTCACTCATTACTGATGAAGTTTCTCTCTTTCTCTCTCTCAGGACAAATTCTAACATGCAGTCGCCAATGCGGAATAATATAAAAAAAGTGAATGTATGTAGTAAAACTACTTAGAATCATACACTTTCTTACAATAGGCAAACATCAGTACATCTGTCCCTTCTGTCATAGCTCCGCTTAACTGTGAAACTAGTCAGAATTAAGGGAGTGATGGAAAATGCTAAATATAGGCAAATTCTTAAGGAAGAGAAATTCTTTAAGGAGCTGGAACAATTTTGCTTTGAAGAATGAGCAAAAATTCCAGTAGCTAAATGTGGCAAGCTCATAGACACATATTCTAAGAGATTTGCAGCTGTAACTGCTTTAAAATGTGGCTCTACAAAGTACTGACGTTTTCTTCTTTTTTTGTACTATTTGTTGTCTGCTTCAAAAGTATTTGACATCTTCAGGGTGGATAGCATGTTGTGTAAATCACCACAATTCTACCAATGATTTGTATTTAAAACGCAAAACAAAACAAAACAAACATCATCATCATCTTCTTCCGCTTGATCCGGGGTCAGGTTCCACTACACGAAGAACCCAGCCCAGTAGAGAGTGTTTGTACGAGCAACATTCCGGTCATCACATGTCCCATTCCACGAAGCATTTATTCTTTCATTTATTTAATTTGCTTCTCAATCCTATTAGGGTCACACGGAGGCTCGCCAGACCATCACAGTGATTTTTTTTTTTTCATGAAATAGTAAAATGTCTACCTTTTTATAATGTTCTATTGTGGAAAAATTATGGGTTAATCAAATTTGCAAATCATTGCATTCTGTTTTATTTACATTTCACACAGCACACCAACTTTTGGAATTGGGGTTGCAGTAAAAGAGAGTCAAAAATAGTTGCATTGTAATTTAGGGACAATTAAGCAGTTTAACAGCTGAGGAAAACAGAATACAATTCAGGGCCTAAAATTTGTGAGAAAAACATACTCTCCAAATGTTACACACAAATATTTCCTAATAAATTATGACACAAAATACAAACAAGTCAACTAAACATGAAGACTACACATGGGGTTCTATGGATTACCAAAATGAGTTTGTCTGGGAGAAATTCTCTTGATATATGCAGGTGGCCTGTACAGTGTGTTAAGATGGTGGACATATGTGTTATGACTCCCAGAGACAATGCTTTAGCCGGTGAAACATAAAAGTTTACTTAAATAGACAAACAAACAGGGCTTGGGAAGCCATGAGAAATGAAAAGCAGAAAGAACAAAACAAGCCATGAGGGGCTAACCAAAACTAATGCGGAAGAGGATCTAGGACCAGGAAACAGGGAAAACTACAGGAGAAGTTAAACTAGAGGTGGAAGGGTTTTGGAGATGAGGAGACAAGGCTGGAGAAGATCGGAGACTGGATCTGAATAGCGCAGTGTAAACAGGTAAATAATCTTGAGTCCAAACCGCTAGGAGGAGAGGCAAAAACAACGCGCAGCTCCAACGAGGCTAGACAAGTGACGGAGTGAAGTGGGAGGTTAAATAGTCGATCTAATCAGTGCAGGGAGACGAGGTGCAGGTGATAATCATTAGTACTCAGGAGACTGGGAACGCGGTGTGTGAGAGTTCGGAGAGGTCGTGACAGTATGTTGGTGCTCTTTGTGTCTCTGAAAAGTCTCTTGGCATTACATGAATATTCTTTGGGAAAGTTGGATTTGGAAGTTTAAGGTCCTATTTATAATACTTTGGGATCATTTCAGGAGGTTTGTCATGAGCTGGACATTCTTGTTGAACACTGCACTGAACGTCCAGATAGTGACTTTGAAATTTGAGGCCTTTGAGAAAGTCTGATTTAAACAAATATTAACCATCAATCTATTTACATACATCCCCCTTTACAACTGCACCCATCCATTCGTCTATCCATTTGTTATTTTATCATCCTCCTCCATTCATCTGCCAAGATCTACCAATCTATTAGCTATGTACCCACATCGATCCATGCACCCATATATCAATATGTATTTCAATCAATTTTTAAATTCCTCTGGCATTACCATGTAGCTCATTCATTAATCTATTCATTTGCCTACCTGCACAATCCTCCCTGTGTCGGGGGAGGCTCAAGCTTATCTCAGCTGACTCTAGGCGAAAGCGGGATACACCGCATGCAACTCGCCAGTCCATCACAGGACCAACACACTCACACAACCATTCAAACAATCATATAGCCTAATGTGCATATCTTTGGACTGTGGAAAGAAATGAAATACCTTAAGGAAACCCACACAAGCACAGAAAGAACATGCAAACAAGCACACGGAGAACATACAAACTCCACACAAAAACACCTGAGCCCGAGACTCGAACCCAGGACCCTCTTGCTCTGAAGCGAATGTGCTAAACTAGATTGTCAGTACTATACTGAGCAGGATTGTTATGGAGATCGGTGCAGCCCTCACTTTTGTGCTAATGGTCAAATATGTATAAATGTACTCTTTTTTTATTTAGTATCACATTATTCATTTGTATATTTTGTAAGCAAAAAACACAAGAAATACTTCAGTGTTAGACTTTTGAAATATGTCTTTTTTTTTTAATTGAAGCAAATATAATGCTGCTAATGATAATCTGAATCCATGATAAATTTATTCTGCCTTAAGGCATGACATCATTGTTAGTAAGCATTGGACTTTATAAAAAGTGCAATCACAAATGCAAAGTGAACAGTGGAATAAGTTAAGGAAGAAACTCTATCCATTGTCAGCCTGAGAGTTACTTTATGGTGGTTGAGGGGAAAAAACATTCTGTCAGTTCATCAGGAACATAATAAAACACTTTAAAGCTGCATGGCAATCCTAATGAGGAATTGAAAATAGAGATTATTCTACTTGATTTAGTTGATCACCATGCCTCCATTTCACTTGGTTTCACAGACAGCAACAACTGAGTCAGAGTAGAAGGCCATTGCCAAGACTTTTCTGACAAGTGGCACTTTCCACACTGCTCAGAGGCTATGAATAGCAAACACATCATCATTCAACCTCCTGCCAAGGGTGGAAGCATGATTTACAGCTACAAACCCAGGTTTTTATTATACTTATGGCTGTAGTAGACTACAGGTTAGTGTATGCAAGTGCAGGAACCAAGGGCACAGTGTCAGATGCTAGTGTGTTTACCCATTCAGAACTAAGAGTTGCTATGGACAAAGGCCTACTGCATGTCCCCCTTAATGATACCCTATTTATTTTTCACAATACATAGTATCTGGCATTACATTAGCTCAGTCACATAGAACGAATGCTGCTCAAAAAACAGTAGCTAATATATAGTAGAAACTATCCAATGACTCCATGAGCCATGAAGCTATAACCTCTTACATGAAGATAAATGCTATATGCATCGATGGAAGTTTATGCAGACATGATATAGGTTAATAAATGATTGCATAAGCACCTATATACCTTTAAAACCTTTTCAAAAAATTTTTAGTGTGAGTGTGCTTTGAAGTTGAATTCCACACTATTTGCAGGATGCAGTTTTGCTTGGAGGTAAAGGGTTTTTTCTCCACTGCCACTGGGTTTAGCCATTATTTGTTTGTCATTTTGGGTTTGTAATGATGCTACTTCACTAAAATTCACCTCATTCATAAAAAAAAAAGTCACAATAATTACAGAGGCAGCAGGTACATTTTTCTTTATGTTTCCATTATGCTTCTTTCAATTATTGGGCCGGGTGGCAAAGTGGTGTAGTGGTTAGTATATTCACCTCACAGCAAGAAGGTCTGGGGTTCGAGTCCTAGACCCAGCAAATGCACTTCTGTGTGGAGTTTGCATGTTCTTCCTGTGCTTGGATGGGTTTCCTCAGGGTAACCTGGTTTCCTCCCAAAGTCCAAAGACATGCACATTAGGCTTACTCCATTCCATTTTGCCCCTGGGTGTAAGTGTGAATGGTTTTGTTTGTGTTTGTGTTTGTGTGTGTGTGTGTGTGTGTGTGTGTGTGTGTGTGTGCCCTGTGATAGAGGGCAAGCTGTTCAGGGTTTACAGAGTCTGCTGAGATAGACTCCAGCCTCCCCGTGACCTGAGTAGGATAATGTGCATATTGGCCAAAATAAAGAATGAATGAATTATTGGGCCCCAATGCAACATTTTTTCATTTGTCCCATTTACCAAAGTCCTATTATCTCCTTCTTTCTCTCTCTTACACACACACACACACACACACACACACACACACACACACACACATTTACACACCCCTGTTCTCTGATTGGATAAAGCCACAAATCTTATTAATTATTGATGAATTATGAATAATTAATTGATCAATAATAATTCATTAATATATATAGTCATATATATTAATTAATTATAATATAGAATATATAGTCATAGACAAAAGTCTTGTCGCACATGTATTTTTTTTTTTTCCCTATTTTTCTCCCTAATTTAGTCGTTTCCAATTCCCACCCATCAACTTTTGGCCTTCCCTATCAGGAAGGACGACCAGGGAGGGGCGTAAACAAGCACATGCCCCCTCCGTGACATGTGATGCTGCCAGCTATGGCATCAACCCGGATTTGAACTTGCGATCTCCGGGTTAATAGTCGTGCACCTTGTCGATGTGCCACTCGGGAGCCTTTGTTGCACATGTATGTATAAAAGGCCATATCTCACCAAACGATTAACTGATTTTCATATATATATATATATATAAATGAGTGGGCAACCACGAAACAGGCTTGTCAGGATAAAATTGTAGTCCTCATTTTTCCCACATACCATATACTTCGCTCTACTTCGATGTATTGAGCACTGTTCTACGGAAAATCGACTCAGGATTTTATATATATATATATGTGTGTATATAGACACACACACACACACACACACACACACACACACACTATATGGACAAAAGTTTATGGACACTTGACCATCAGACCCATATGTAGCCTCTTCCCAAAGTTTGTGCCACAAAGTTAAAAGCACACTATTGTGCAGAAGGTTTTTATCTGCTGTTGGGTTACAGTTTCACTAGAACTAAGAGGCTCAAACCTGTTCTAACATGAGAGTCCCCCCTGCACACAGTGAACTCCATGAAGACATGCTATGACCTAATAATGGTCTTGTGGATGTATGATCACAAATCACCCACACTCCAAAATCTAGTGAAAAAATATAATTTATATAATTTTATAGGTATCTGTAGTGATAGCAGCAATAATTTGAATGACTATAGAGACAGATGGCATTGCTGCATGCGTCCATTATGAATGTGCAATTTTGAGATTCTCGTTTTAACAGTCTCTGTATAATGATTTTTAAAAAATCTCTAATAAAACTCTTTTAGGTTGTTGCTTTGGGGAAGCCCACTAGATAGTTTTTTATTAAATAATAATCATAATCATAATCATAATAATAATAATAATAATAATAATAACAACAACACTTACACTTTCTTCCTTTTAAAATTTTTAAAAGAATATATTAATCCATTTTATTTTATCTTGAATACAAAAAATACAAAAAAAAAAAAAAAAAAAAAAAATCCTGCACACTATGTAGAGCTATATTTATGCCTTTGCTGTTGTTTTCATTAGAATCACAGTGTTTTGTTTGGATTCTATTTGAACCAGCTCCATAAAATGTACTATCCGCTAGTGATGCATAAAATTCATTAAAATAGAGTGAGGTAGTTTCAGAGTGGTAACTGGGAAGGTCAGAAGAATTCCCAGTGAGCTGATTATGTTTCAGGCTGATTATATGAAAAAGAGTGGCTTACCAAGGTGAGGATGTGTCTCCCACATAAAAATAACAAAAAAGGATTGAACCACAAAGTGTAAACATTACAAACATCTATATCATTATTCATTCTGGGTAGATCAGCAGCCCCTTGCAATGCAATACAACCCATGTGTATTTCAATAAAATTGAATGCATTCACCTGAGACCCTTATAATGAAAAAAGAAAAGAAAAATCAACTTAGAATAATTTAAGTTTGAATAAAAGGCTCTGGTTGCTGCCTGTCAGTGTCCACCCACAACCACATCATACTGCCACTGCACCAGATTATTGATTCAGACCTGGTGAGCATAATGTGTTAAAATGAGTTTAATATGTATATACACCGATAATCCATAACATTAACACCACCTGACTGGTCTGCAGCTAGGCAGCCCTATACACAGCACACTGCACTGTGCTCCGACTTCCTTTCATCATAGTCAGCATTAACAGTTTTAGCAGTTTGTGCTACAGTAGCTCTTTGTGGGATCAGAATAAATGTACTAGTATTCGCTCCCCATGTGCATCAGTGAGCCTTGGACACCCATGACACTGCTGTCAGTACACTGGTTGTCCTTCCTTGGACCATCTTTAGTAGGTACTTACCACTGCATACCAGGAACACCCTTCAAGACCTGTCATTTTAGAGATGAATAGACCCAGTCTTTCAGCCATCACAATGTGGCTCTTGTCAAAGTCACTCAGATCCTTACGCTTGCTGGTTTTCTACTTCCAACACATCAACTTCGAGAACTGACTGTTCACTAGTATATCACATATTATACATTCACAGGTATACTGTAACAAGATAATCAGTGTTATTCACTGTACACTGTTATTCTGTGTTGTTCATGTTTTTTCATGTTATGGCTGTATGCTTGTAGTCACAATGTATTTACTGTGCTACACTTCATTAGAAAATTGTTCAGTAGTTGCTCAGTATTCAACACAGCCAAAGATTGCTGTCTTTTAGTTTGCTGGTTTCAATGAAAGTAATTAAATTATGATTAGGCAGAAAAAGGTATGTTTTAAGTATGGTTTGTGGTAATCTTATCAGAAAAGCTTAGCCTTTCAGGTGCATTTGCTATGAGAGGCATACTGGCAATTTTAGTTTTTTTTAAAATAATTAGTTATGCCATTCATTTGTCCAAAACTGAATAGCTTATCTTATTCATTTTAATTAATGAATTTGTCTTGCTTTCAATAACATGAAACTAACAGCAAAATTGAACATAGCATCTCTTTTCAGGGCTCCAGCTAACTTCCAAACCCCCTCCAACCCCCACTTCCTTCACACACACAAGCTTGACTTTGACTCTTCATGCTCTCCAGGGTCACACATACGCAGGGAGACACAGGAGCAGTGGATTTGATATTCCCCAGCGGACTGAGAGGCAGTGATTGGTCAGTGTTTTGACAGGATTACAGTGGCCGCAGATAACTGATATTTTTTATTTTTTTTATAGATTCTTCAGATCTCATAAGTTATTGATTGTTGTTGAGGTGTAAAGACCAGTTTGTGTATACAGATAAAAACTTACCAACCCCTTCTTTAAGCTTCCTCTGCATGTCTGCAACATTACTTTTTTATTGTACAGTGAAACTTGACCACCAACCATGTCTTGACATTTGGGCTATGAAGAAAGTGGTATATATTAAGCGGCTGAGCTTTTGTTTTCAAAAAGAGGGTAATTAAATGTGGTGGCTGTGGAAAACATTGTTTATGTGCAACCAAAGGCTCATCAAGCACAAAGGATCAGACAAATAATTATTGGCATAAAAAAGAAAGTAATACTCTAATATTAATGATGATTCAAATACAGAAGGAGAAATGGGTTTTGGAGAGCAGAGAAGCGCCATGAATTAAGGTTTATGTAGTATTCATGTAGCATTTATATTTAATGTAGGGCATCCGAGAGTTAATGCTAACAGGAATGGTTGTGTGTAATGTGGCAATAAAACTGCTAAATGAAATGTAATATAAATCAAAGTCAAAATAAAAAGTAATTTGACCTGTTTAGGCAGCATGGTGGCACAGTTAGCACATCTGCCTCACAGCAAGAAGGTCCTGGGTCCAATTCCCGGGTTCAGGCATTTCTGTGTGGAGTTTGCATGTTCTCCCTGTGTTTGCGTGGGTTTCCTCCAGGTACTCCAGTTTCCTCCCCAGAGCTCTTCAGGATGTACCTCACCTTCCCAGTGTTGGCTGAGATAGGCATCAACCCCCCTGCGACCCTAGTAGGATTAAACGGTTCAGCTAATGAATTTATTTCTTTATTCTGTCAGAGAGGTCTCTTTGACCTGCCATCTAATAGAAACTTCATTGTTATCAGTACATTCATAAAAATTATTATGTATTATTAAAACATGTAAATTGCAGCATAATTAGTCCGTAGTATCATATACATAATATTCTTGAAATCATTGTTTTGTCATTTTTCATAATATAGAAAAAGTTTTACGTTTCAAAATTTGATATGATTTCTATGATCTACTAATAAAAATATGGGATTATGAGGTTTGTTTTATTGATTTATAATTTTTAATAATTATTCTCTTAATTAATTAATTAATTAATTAATTAATTTAGTTAGTTAATCAGTTCAAACTTGAGTTATTCTTAAATAATATTTTTAATAAGTCTTCAATTAAATCTCTATATCTTAAATCAAAATTTGACTGTGTACTTGTGCACATACTGCATCCACCTAACTGAAAAACGCAGCCTTTTGCTAAACGATTAATTTTTAACAAAACATTTGTTAATGCAATTGTCTCATACCTTAAAACCAAGACAATACAAGAATGAATAAAAAGTAGCCCAGCGTTATTGCAATCCAACACTTTGTTTTACTACATATGTTGTATTCCACTTAATTATATTGTATTTAATATATGACTCTTGTTTTTTTTTTTTATTTACACAAATCATTGTCCCTGTGAGGAATTTACCTGAGCTTTTCCACAAGAAGTGGCAAATGTACATATGTGTTAAAATACTGTATAAACTGTAAATAAATTTTGTCTTGACACAAATCATTTGTAATCATTTGTTAATTTTTCAGTTGTAAACATCTAATGCTTTGTTCAGTGTGCTCTTCATATACACGCACTTTAACAATGATATGAATCACCTTTAATAAAACTTGCTAATAATCAATTCGGAATAATTAGTCAATAACTGAATAACTAATATCTAATAATGCATTAATTATGCCAGGATTTGAAACTGTACAAAACATACTCGTTCTCCCAGTAACAGCAGACTCAAACCAGTCTACGCACTACACATCCCAGCATGCTCTGCAGCACTCACAGTCTCTGTACTTCTTATATACAGATCACATTCTTCCAGCACACCTGTTAGCACTCACACTGATCACACACCACTCTATATATAGATGCTCAAGTTCAAAGTTCAAAGTTGGAAAGCATTGTGTTTTTGCCAGTGCATATCGAACCATTTGATTTAGTGTTTGACATTCTGTGCATGATCTTTGTTTGCCCTTTTCTTTATGACTCTGTGCCTCACCTCATGTGACAGTGATCACCTGTGTATGAACAATGTTGAATTGTTTGTCTGATCGTGTGAGTTTTGCTACCCTACCATTTCTGTGTTTGGACTGTGATTTTGTGTTGCAGATTCAATAAAGTGCAGGAAATCTGCGACCTGTATTCAGCGTGACACTGGTGTAAGAAAACACATAATACAATTGTAGTATAATAATAATTCACCAGAGTAAAAAAAAAGTAGTGATTAATAAAATAATCCAAGTAAGAGTACATAAATCCGTACTACTTAAGTAATTATTTTATAAATTACTTTTTTTTAACATGTATACAATTAGTAATACAACTAAGATTTAAAAGTGAGCCAATCATGGAAGATTTTCTCAAATGAATATCAACTCAATTATCAACAGTATATAAAGAAATGTAATGTTCTGTGGCTAGCAAACCTTAACTAACACTGTGGAGGTTTCACTTGTTTACTGTGTTCATTAGCTAGCTAATTCATTTTAATACATATAAAAATGTTTCTAGCTACACAGTTGAGGATGGCCTTTACACATTATCTTTAGCATTACCTGTAGGCTAAAGCAGAACCTGTTTGACATTTGGCTACTGAATTGTTGACTGTGGTACTGAGGGTGAGATGGAGCATCTGATGTGGAATAGGTGGACGAGTCAGATGAAACCAGCAGGTAATGTGTGATGAGTTTTATGTGTGCCTTATTACCAGCAGTCTATTTATATGTTTGTCTGCTTGCAGAGAACCCTGCCCTATCAACAAATTAATAAAAAAGAAAGAAAACGGAACCTCTAATAATAACGGTCTTTCAGTTACTTGTCTCCTAACATGACATTTATTATCGAGACGTCTTAGAACTACTCATAACTCTGTCGCGATCCGCCACAAGTGTATGTGTCATCTGACATTTTCCTAGCATCATGCCTCTCTTAGTAGGAAATCAGTCACAATGTATTTGAAAAGACTGAAGCTATTTTAATTCCTCATGAAAAAATTATAATGTAGAAAGAAGTTACCTCATCGAAGAAAAGGTAGAAACATGTCGAACGGAGTTACAATATTGATAATAAGAGTGGTCAAAACTGAGCAAAAATATAATAAGTGTGTGTTCTAGTACATTATGAGTTTAAGTTGTGAAAAATATTGGTTAGACAAATCATTATTGAGTAAGTTAAGTATTATTGGTTAAATAGAATCAGCATAAACTTTCACCTCACAGCAAGACCCTAATAGGATTAAGCGGTTTGGAAAATGAGTGAGTGAGTGATGAGTGTTCATGCTATGTACTGTACTGTTCATGCCAGATATCCTGCTCCTGAGTATGTGTACATTTACTCATAAGAGTAACTAAAATAAACGTTTATTTGTTTGCCCCAAAATGATGAGGGCTAAAATGACTAAAATGAGGGCGACTTGAGTCTCCATTAAAAACACAGCCTCATGCTAGTTCAGTAGGGCAGGGATGAATGCTGCTTTCATGATGCTTTGTAAATGATAATTTGCTATTTGTAATCATATTATTTCCCACTGTAAAGTTGAACTCACTAACTCACTCACTTACTTACTGACTCATTTAATCCTATTGGGGTGGCTATAGCCTATCTCAGCAGACACTGGGCAAAGGTTTGCAACACCATCGCAGTCCAACACGCACAAATTCACACTTCATGCCAGTTAGCCTAATGTGCATGTCTCTGGACTGGGGAGGAAACCAGAGTACCCAGAGAAAACCCATACAAGCACGGGGAGAATTTGCAAACTCCACACAGAAACAACCCGAGCCCGGGACTTGGAGCAGAACGTTTTTGCTGTGAGGGAGACTTGCTAACCACTACACTACCGTGCCGACCAAATGAACAAATGTCATTAAAATATAATTGGTTGTATATTTACTAAGTACAATGATCTAATATTGCATATAATATTACATACTAATATACAAGCAGGAAAATTGAGCAAGTGTAAGGATCTGAATGACTTTGACAATGGCCACAATGTGATGGCTGAAAGACTGAGTCTAATAATGTCCAGAATGACAGGTCTTGTAGGGTGTTCCCGGTATGCAGTGGTAAGTACCTACTAAAGATGGTCCAAGGAAGGACAACCAGTGAACTGGCAAGAGTGTCATGGATGTCTGGTCTGATATCCCAGAAAAGCTACTGTAGCACAAACTGCTGAAACTGTTAATACTGGCATTACAGCTTGCTGTGTATGGGCATGCCTAGCTACAGACCAGTCAGGTGGCGTTAATGTTATGGCTGATTGGTGAATATGCATGTTATATTTCCTTTTTTATTTTTTGCTGCTGGAAATGGTTTATTCAGTTGACAAAAAGATCAGTCAAATTTAAAGCCGGATCTGTCTTGAAAAAATAATATACACGATGGCTTTAGGGTATTGTCCTAGCCAAACTTTGTCAGATGAACTTAGTTTTAGTTCTTGGCAGAGTTAATCTCATCAATCTTCCCAAGTAACTCAGGATCACAAGCCATAAAACAGCCCAAAAGCATCAATAATCCACAACCTCCACAACAATATTTTACACTGAACATAGGCGCTTTGCTCTGCACTTTGTTTTTCCTTGCAGAAAAAGAGGTCTTGTGTTTTGCATTCCTACAATGAACAGCAAGGGACATTTCTTGCATTAGTAAACATTATTTATTTATTTTCAGAAATACAAATGACTAAAATCATACCAGATGAAATGGAACTATTTTATAGTAAACAATATTACTGTTATATATGACTAATTAATAATATATATTTAATATAATAATATTTTGTTATTAGCATCATTTGGTAGTACACAGATGACAGAAGGCTTATGAGTTTTGAATCATGACTGTGGAGCTCTCAGAGCAATTCATTTCTATGCTCTGCAACTCCAAGATTTATTTGTATTCCAGCTTTAGGGTCTGCAGTTATGGATATTCAGCCTGGATCTGATAAAAGCTGAGATTAATGTTCAACTTGAGATGGTTTTCATTTATATCAGCTAGGTTTAGGTCACTTTGTTTGAGTAGCAGAAAAAATGTTAAGACAAATGTAACCCACAAAGCCCATAAACAAGCAGTGGGACTGTTACAAATGCTAAAATGTTAGCATAACACTGTAGCCTTAAGAAAATATGTTACCAAGGCTCAATCTCCCCAGGCATAACTTGTATGTGGGACCTATGTGGGCAGTAAGTAGGCTGAATAATGGGCCCCATGTGGGATTGTCCGTGGGTTCCATAGTGACCCCATGTCAACTACCCACTTGGGTCAACTAAACGTGTCCCACTTTGGCAAACCCAGATGGGCCGCTTATGTGGGTCCTAGTTGGGTTACGAATGGGAAATGAATTAATGTAGGCGGTTCACATGAGGCTTTTTTTCAGCCCCCTTGCTACCCACATGGGCCCCACATACAAGTGCTGGCCTGGAACTCTATTCTTCCTGACATTGTTGAATCGGAGCCATTGTTGGCGGGCCTTATTCGCTGTCTCAAAACTCATGCATTTCTGCTCATTCGCACAGATTGGCCTAACAATCCATTTCATGTCTAAAATGGCCCTGTCTATCATCCTGCACATGAAAGTTATCTGATCATGTAAGCTACATGACCACAAGGATTCCATCTCAGCTGTAAGTCTGAGGAACAGTTGATAAGTGGCAGAACAAAGTTTTCTGAAATGTGACTGCATATATATATATATATATATATATATACATATATATATA
>JBCNYH010000002.1:11993828-12004390 GCA_039654325.1 Tandanus tandanus | reverse complement strand
ATTTTGTATATATATATATAGTGTAAAACAATTATTTGCATGTCACTAAATTTGCATGTCACTAAATATTCAGTGTCATCCACCTCACTTTCGCTTTCAGTGAATAATTAATTATTTACAGATAGCAACTAATCACATTGCACCATTACTGTGTAGTATATACTAGTGCATATTATACAAGTATAGAGCTGCTAACTTTGTGTAATTCTAGAATGGAGACATGACAACACAATAAGTAAAATTAATCTCTAGACAATTTTAAACACTAAGTTAACAGATCCTAAAAAAAGACGTTGAGAGGTCTCACAAATCTGGGCAGTGTGTTTGTCAGGGCAAACAAAGCCAAAAATCCCCAGGTGGTATTGGATTGTGTCACCGTTTCCTCTCTACAAACTATTTGCAATGCAACTACCCACTTCTGTTAATCTGTTGTAATCCCTGTCACTGTTCATGCACTAGATGGCAGGCCCATTGAGGAAGGATCAGTCATACAGGTGTCACATGCCACAAACAAAATAATCCCAGAGTAGACTGAGAGCACAGAAGACATTTTCTGGACCTCATCACTCAGAAAGACTTGTTTACTCCTGTCACAATCAATCCTATGCTTGTCTGCCTGTGTAAATCCTCTGAAAGTTCTGAATTAGTCAATTTCCCAGTGGTACTCAGACCTTGGCAAAGTTATCAGAACCGAGCTCCTAAACTCTCCGTGTTATAGTGAGAATTGTACCACTGGATTACTGAAAGGCATGACACCACTGTATAACAGCGCATATCTCCAGTCTTAGAAGGAATTGAATAAAATGGATAAATATTGCAAGGAGATACTGCACCAAGGATTTGTTTGACCATCCACCTTATCTGGATCATCCCTGGTCCACACCTTGCTCTGCCACTAAATATAATCCCATGTGTATACTCATTATATACTGTATATTATATAATGAACTCCCTTCAACCTTTGAGCAGATCAGAGACTCTCTATATTACTACACCAGATCTAACCATAGATATTGAATATTTTAATACAAATAAAAGAGGGCATCAAGTGATGTCATGGCCTGGACACAGCCCCAACTGTTTCAGACATTTATCAGTAATGTTCTTATCATTGTAGTGACTAAAAAGGAATTTTATACCTTGATGACATCCTGATACACCCCATTATCCTGCCTGACAATACATGTTTTTAAATAGGAGTGTAATACAATGCCACTATTTGTATCTATTTCAATCTATCTATTTAGTGCTCCAAATATCTATATCGTCATTTATTTGAAGTGGATGTGATCTAAATCAGAAAATGTGTTTGTTTTATTTGTTTGTTTGTTTACTTAAATACAGAAACCTTTTTAATATGTCCCTGGAGCCACTGGAAAATACACACAAATGTGACTGACCAGGCAGTTACTAATGATAAATGAATGAACATGGTATTTGTTTGCCCCATTTACTTCGCATCTGACTGCACATTCACAGCTGCATAAAAGTAAATACCTCCTGATCACCTGACTAATCTCAGCCAGATGCCTTGCAAACCTTCCCAGTCAGGTTTTTCTGTAAAAAAAAATAAAAAATAAAATACCATTTGTAACTATTTTCATTTTCTTTTCAGTAAACATGAACAGGGCGGCACGGTGGCACAGTGGTTAGCACGTTCAACTTACAGCAAGAAGGCCTGTGTTTGATTTCAGGGCTCAGGCGTTTCTGTGGGGAGATTGCATGCGAGGGTTTCCTCCGGGTACTCCTATTTCCTCCCACAGTCCAAAAACATGCACAGTAGGCTGTTCCAAATTGCCCTTAGGTGTGAGAGTAAGTGTAAATGGTTGTAGGTGTGTTTGCCATGCAATGGCCTGGCAAGCTGTTCAGGGTGTACCTCGCCTTCGCCCATAGTCATCTAAGATGGGCACCAGCCTCCCCACAACCCTAATTAGGATTAAGCGGCTTAGAAAATGAATGAATGAATGAATAAATAAACATGAACAGTTCGTTATAAATGGATGGTGTATAACTGCTTTAAAGTCACCTCCTTTTTGAACCTGACAAATTGCATTTTCACCAATGACTACACCCCTTCCTAGGATATATGATTATGATTATATGATTACTATGACGATACAGATGGATAACAAGAAGGTGGTGAAAGATTAGAGCCTCAAATGTTCAGGAAATTTCAGGGATATTTGGTTTTGCTCTTTTTGTCATTGATTCATTAAGGATTTTAACAAGTAGCAGCACAATTTACTCTCCACTAAATGGATGGCCATTCAAACTGCAACATGCCACACAGACCCTGCTGCTTCCAAGGCATTTTCCAAATTGAAGTACTGTAAAAATGTAATGACTCTATTGACGCACCTGGATTCTTTAGGCCTTGTGTGTACTTACTTAAAAGTAAATTATAACATGGAAAATAAGAAGCCCCAGGTGATTAAATTGCCACTGGAGGAGAGACAGGCTAGAAGGGGTTCAGTATTTATATATTGTTCTGCACAATAAACTTCATTACATCCTGGCTGCTAAGAGACTCATCCCATGACAGGGCTGATGCACTTTGCTCTTTTCCAGATTCAATTTCTTGATCTTATATTGCCTGGATCTAAAGAATGGGAAGATGTTTAGGAAGACTTCTTTGTCTAGAATTCATGAGATTGACTCCCTGGAAGAGATTCAGGTACCATCCATACATCCGACAAGTCCTGCACTGTAGCTCCAATCCTTTGGAAGTTTAATAAAGAAATCATGGTGGAGGAGGATGTAAAAGAGTATAAATACAGTATAAATTTGTGATGATCATGTCCTAATTTGCCTACATTTTGTGTTTATAACAACCAACAATGCATTAAATCTAGTTTTATCTTAAAATCATGCCACCCCCTGAAAAAAAAAATAATAATAATTAATTAATTAATTAATTAATTAATTAATTAATTAATTAATTAATTAATTAATTAATTAATTAATTAATTACAAAAAAATTCTGAGAACGCTCACGTCTGCCTCACAGCAAGAAGGTCCCGAGTTCGAGTGATGGGCTCGGTGAGGATATTTCTGTTCTCCTCTGAGTACTTCTGTTTCCTTCCATAGTCCAAAGACATTCACTAGACTAATTAGCTGTTCTGAATTGCCCCTTTGTGTGAGAATGACTGAGTTAAAATTGCTGTGTGTGTGTTGGCCCTGCAATGGATGGTGAGCTGTTCAGGGTGTACCTTGCCTTTACTGCAGCCTCTCCATGACCCTAGTAGAATAAAGCAATTTGGCAAATGAAAAAAATTATAAATATTTAAGCCACTGTATAAGCCTTAAACTTCTTTCTATACATAACATCTGTAATTACAATCTTATCCACTAAAGCTTCCATAATTATTTTTCTGGACACATATATAAATTGACATTTATTAAATCTGTGTAACTAGGCTGCTAAAATCATAGCTGAACAAGCTCTTTGCAGTTTTCACACACAGGAAACCATGGTTTCTTCTTTTTGCTAAGATTTATTTAATGAAGTATTGCTTGCTTTTGTTCAGTTCTGCCAAATAAATACTCAATGCTTGCATTCTGTTCCTCCAGCACTGCTGTCTCATAAGGTCAGTTGTGCTCACCTCAGCATGTGCTGAACCAGCTGAGAATGGGGTCTCCTGGCAAAAAATGAGGGAATTTTGCCTTGTAGCACCATGAAAGCTCCGTTGTTCCACCTTAAATGTTTAGCAAATGTTCAAGGCCTCCAGTTGCAAATCAGTTTTGAATACTGAAAAAATGGTTCAGGATTGTTCAAGCTGTTGATCTGGCCTCCAGATTCCCCAGATCTGACTGTGAGGTACCCATCTTACCAGTGCCGAAGTTTAAAATAAATAAATAAATAAAATAGATTAAAAAAAATCCTATATTTAAGCTACGTATTAAAATGTGTAAATGTTCATGTTACGTGGTAAGGCTGCTGACAATGGGTGAAGATGATGTCATGATGAAAATGGCAAGACATCTTATGAGATTAATAAAAAGATAGCATGTTAATTACTTAAGGTTATAAAAAGTGCATTGTTTCAGCAAGAAGGGTTCAAGTCCCACGCACGGTGAGGGTGTTTCTGTGTGGAGTTTGCATGTTCTCCCTGTGCTTATGTGGGTTTTCTCCACATGTGCTTACATGGGTTTCTTCCCGTAGTCCAAAGACATGCACAGTAGGCTAATTGGCTGTTCTAAATTGCCCCTTAGGGTGTGTGTGAATGGTTGTGTGCGTGTTGGCTCTGCAGTGGACTGGCAAGTTGTTCAGGGTATACCACTCCCTCCCGCAGTGTCGGCTGAAATAGATTCCAGCCTCCCCATGACCCTACTAGGATTAATCGGTTTGGCAAATGAGTAAGTGAGTGTATTGTTACAGTCCTTCAGCAATAGCATACATGAATTTTTTATTCAAAACTGGTTATTATATTGTGATGGACTAATTTAAAGTAATTCCATTCAAATGCAGCATATGTGGAAGAGTGCATTCTTTGTACGGCACATCTGTTATTATGTAGGGCAACAATGTGAGAGAGTCTAATTTACAATGCTTATTTTTAGCACTGGTTATCTTTTCAGAGAATGCTTTATTAATGGGGAGAGGTGTAAAATGTGTCAGCAGTTCCTAGGCAGAGTTGCACAGCATGAGATTTAGGATTAAGTGTAATTTAGTCAACTTTATTATCAAGATGCAATGTAGAATGCAACTGCACAGTGGCTTAGTGCAACAAGGAATTAAAGTAGCCATCATGCATTCAAGACTGTGTATAGCATGTTTTTAGCAAATGGTGTTAATCTATTTCACATACAGTAAGTAGTTATAGTAACAGTAATAATAATAATAATAATAATAATAATAATAATAATAATATTAATGATGATGATGATGATGATAGGGCAGCATGGTGGCACAAAAAAAAAGGTTTGCTACTTTCTTACACTTCAGACAACTTTTTGCTATCTAAAGTGTAGTTCAATGGGTTTATGAGTAATCCTTGAAAGAGGTCGGCATTTCTGTTCAAACCACGAATCTCTATTATAAGTCATGCACAGCATCTATTCAGTATAACACGGAAGTTTGCATCATTTACAGTACTACACGTTTTCAATTGTTGTAAGGACAAAGTAGGCATAAGAATAAAGATAAAAGATTATACCCTTCTGTATTGCTTGTGAACTGCTTATTCAAATGTACAGTACAAAAGTGGCATACAAAAGAAAAGAAGGGAATGGAATGGCCTTTGGCCCCCGCAACTTGAGATATTTGCAAAGAATTGTGGGAGATGCGTGGGATTGAGTCATCCACAGCCTGTGCACAAGCAAAGTCCAGTAAAGGGAAAAATATGAATGGCACATCAGTGTGTCACCTATATTCAAAGCTCAAGTGACAGCAATTAGTACAATTTAACACATCACCGTTCTCTCTCTCTTTCTTTTATTTTTTGTTGTATGCATCCAAACACATACAGTACTCAAAAACAAACCAGATCCAATTGTCCCAGTCATAATCAGAACAGAGCTGAAGAAGTTAGAGTTGTGACAGAAGTTGAAGTTGGTGTATCAAGCGTAGTTTTGAGTTAACAATATCAAGCAACATGTATCCATTACTGCCCCAGGTTTGTCCCTTGCAGGTGTGCAATGACTATAACCTTTAAAACTGTGGGCATGCATTGATGAACTGCTTTTAGTTTCTGATAGGAAATGCTAGTTGCAAATGTAATTGTAATTGTAAATGGGCTAGTGTATTATTTTAACACTGCATAATAATAAATAGATCCAACCCCCTCCTCCACATTTTCAGTGACAGTGAAATAATCCAAAACTTGTAAAAGGGTATACTTTCCAAAATCAGGAACTACTGAACTGTATTAAAGCATTTAGGTGTTTAGGAACTTGCAGCTGATGTACTCCCCTCCACCACCTGGGTAAAGTCTCCTCTTACCTTCTGGCCAGTGCATACATCTGCAAAAAAAGAGGAGGGAAAAACGAGGAAAGTGTAGAAGTTACCGGCTACAGAGTGCAGCTATTACCTGAATGAATGCATGATGGCACGGTTCCCACTGTTCCTCTCACTTATCACTCACTCATTTGCCTAATCGCTTAATCCTACCAGGGTCACAGAGAGGCTGGAGTCTATAACAGCCAACACTGGGCGAGTGCAAGGTACACCCTGAACAGTTCGCCAGACCATCACAGGGCCAACACACACGCAACCATTTATACACTCACACCTAGGGGTAATTTTGAACAGACAATCAGCCTAATGTGCATGTCTTTGGGCTGTGGGAGGAAACTGGAATACCTGGAGGAAAGTCAAGCAAGTGCAGGCAGACCATGTAAACTCCACATAGAAACACCCTCACCGAGCCCAGAACCTGAACCTAGGACCTTCTTGCTATGAGGCAGATGCGCTAACCACTACACCGCCATGCCGCCTGGAATGGATATTGTGCTCCCTTTTCATATCTGAATATTAAGGCACAAACCTAAATTTTCAGCCAGTTCCAGCAGCTGTCTTAGCTCCTGTTTAGTCTTGGGTCTTGGTCTAATTAATTTGGATACACACCTGCCAATAACCCACCTGGAATCCCAGATAATTCACCTTCAAACAGTCATATAGCACACTTCGTTGGGTTCACTGTAAGGCTCTCTGAATCAGTATTACCCTAACAAGACAGCTAAAAGAACCTTTGTTGCTATCTGTCTTTTGAATTAAAATTTTGCTCTGACCTCTTGTTTAATTAAATGAGAGCATTAAATTATTAAAATTACTGTCTGCCATTTCTTGCTAATAGAAGGAAGTAAAAGATAATTAGCTGGACTTATAAACTTATAAGCAAGATATCTTAAAAAAATAATGTAAATTACTGAATAGAACTTTATCCTTAAAGTTATTAACAACTTACACTTTTAGCACCCTTCGATCAGTTCTCACTAGCTCCAGTCTGTTCAGGTTTGAAATGTCAGTCATATTTCTGATACCTTATTTTCTGATTGGTTTTAAAGTTTTTCCATTTTAAAAGATCTACCAATCTTCATAAAACGATGCCCTGCATCCACTAAGAAAAGCAAAGAGCACACTGTTCAGTGAACACTGAGGGTTTTTCTATGCAAGACAAGCCCACCCACACTCCATTCACTCTGAGCGAAGCCTTTATACCCTGATGTCCAATAAACAAAGCAAGTATATAGGCACCTCACAGACACTAATAGCTACACCTGCTTCAGTAGCAATGTATTGAGAGCTTTAAAGGAACTAGTCCCCCAGGTTGCATACCAGGAAGAGTTTGAGTTTATTGAACAGACAATGCAATATTGAAGTGAGATATTCCATCATTTGATTCGATAAAATATTTAATTCCAAGATTGAAAAATAATGTTTCGCTGCATTAAAAAAACAAAAAAAAACAACATTTAAAAAACCCCTAACCCTAACCCTTCCCACGACCGTAGTAGGATTAAGCGGTTCAGCAAATGAATGAGTGATGAGAATTTTATCAATAATTTTATAATTAATAATAAATGTCAGTGATACATAACAGCCAATCAGCTCAGTGATGTGGCAGCCTTATTGTGTTTCCTGTGGTGGCCATGCGCGGACACCGAACAACCTTCCAAAATGAAGGAGATGGGTTTTATCTATTCTGTGTATGCCATATTCCATGCCTGTGGTGCTCCACTTGGGAGCTCTGGTATTAGAATCCTTTTGGTGTCTTCAAGTTGACCAAAATATCATGCTAATATATGAGGCCAAATGTAAAATGCCCTTGAGGTGTCCGGATATTAAAAAAATTCTCTATCCATCCAATTAGCTACCTAATTTCAATAATATAGACATCATAAACTCAGCCAGCCCGAACTCATAGTAAGGCCTTCTGGGAAGGTTTCCTGCACACCCACACTGCATTAAAACTAATGAGCCACAATTCTCGTCCAACGCCAACACAAGTTCACAGAAACTCTTGTAAAGGAGGAAGGAAGCTTAAAATCTTATTATCTGAGATAAACAGATTCACAAAGCAAAACTGGATGGATGTGGCATGTCTTTTTTTTGTGTGTGAGAGATTGATGTAATGTATGTTGGCCTGGTTCCTGTTGACCTGCTTACTCCTGTTGTTAGGCCGTATCACAGCCAATCCCTGGTGTGTTTATTAAAACACTCTCAAACACTGGATGCCTGATCACAAGTAACTATTCTTACATTAACTGTTATATGCTCTGCACAGGCTACAAAGTTTCACATCAACAATGAATGATTTTTTTAATAGAATAAATTCTTTTGCATGTTCTGTGGCTTGTTAGTCCAGCAGTGATATATACTAGTAATATAAGGTTATTTTCCTATATTTACATCCATTCTTAATTATGATGAAATGCTCCTGTATTGATTAATTATGTAATTATATTCCTGTATGTATCAGTGTGGGGGTATGGTGGAGCATTGGTTAGCACTCTCACCTCACAGCAAAAATGTCCTAGGTTTGACCCCTGTGGCTGGCGAGGTCTTTGTGTTTGCATGTTTCCCCTGTGCTTGCATGGGATTCCTCTGTGTGCTTCATTTTGCTCATCAGCTAGCTAGCTTGACTCGCTGAAGAAATAGGGACTGTTTTTGAGGAGTTCACTGAGGAGTTTTCCCCACTGCTATGTGACAGCTTCAGCTCAGTGCAACGGACCGTGTATTTTGTAATGGTTTCAGTGTAAAGCAGCAGCTTTTAACAGCAGACAGAAGTCTGGTAGAGGATGGTGCCATTCGTGCTTCACCATAGTCCGACATGTGGTAACAAGCAAAAAGCAGGGTTTGTTTTTCCCTTGAGGTAAGCACTTACAAACATAGCGACTGTGTTTTGTAGTGAAGTAACTTGCTTCTGCAGTCAGAATCAGAATACATTATTGATCCCAGAGGAAATTGTGTGTGCACAGTTTATCCATATCAAGTAAAGAAAAGATAAGATAAAGATCTCAATAAGAAAAATTGCAAATGTCTATATATATTATACATACAGAAATCTACACACACACACACACACACACACACACACACACACACACACACACACACACTATTACTATTCTATATATAAGTCTAAAATTAGAAGTTGCTAATATCTATATAAACACATACAGAATGAATCCTGTCAGTGAGTAAAATGTACAGTATTATCAATATGATAAACAGTAGAATATAAATGTAGTGCAAAATGCAAATGTATAACAGTGGATGTTGTTGCTATATGGAGGAGTTGTACAGTTTAATGGCCACAGGTAGGAATGATTTCCTGTGTCGTTCAGTGGTACATTTAGGTGGCATCAGTCTCTCACTGAACGTGCTCCTGTGACTGATCAGCAGGTTGTGAAGTGGGTGGGAGGTATTGTTCAATATTGTCTTTATTTTATTCAACATTTGCCTTTCCGACACTACCGTCAGAGAGTCTAGCTCCATCCCCACAACGTTATGGTTCTGGCCGTTTTGGTAAAGTGCGTTAGTGTCCTTAACCCAGTCCAGTTTATTGTCAATATGAACTCCAAGTTATTTGTAATCCTCCATCATTTCCACATTGACGCCCTGGATGGAAACAAGGGCCGCTGGTGTTTTGGATCTCCTATAATCTACAATCAGTTCCTTGTTCCTTGTCGCATTAAGCTGCAAATGATTCTGCTCACACCATGTGACGAAGGAATCCACAGCAGCCCGATATCCCGTCTCATCACCTCCACTGATACATCCAACTACAGCAGTCATCAGAAAACTTCTGAAGATGGCAGGTCTCTGTGCAGTAGCTGAAGTCAGTTGCGTAGAGAGTGAAGAGAAAAGGGGAGCGGACGGTCCCTTGTGGTGCTCCGGTGTTGCTGACCACCGTGTCCGACACGCAGTGCAACCCCCCAATAGCAACTGACCTCATTTATTTTACTGGCTAACGTGGATTTGTATTCACATGTAGCCAGTGTTAATTTTGGACCCTGCTCACACATGCAAAACTGTATCACATGAATGCTACTGCAGTAAATCATTCATCCCACAGATGTACAGCTCTGCAATTGATAATGCAAAATTGCAAAATTATTTCTCATTAATATCAAAGGTTCCTCTTCTCCCCAGGTTGCCCTGATGGCAACATAATGATGTTTATAGTTTATTGCACCCATTTATCCTCCATTACAACCAATGAAAAACAATATCTTGTAACTCAATATCTGACCACGTCATTAATTATTGTTCACTGTTGTTTTAATCAGCTACATCCTTGGGTATCTCTATAATGCAAGCGTTTAGCATTTGCTTGAAAGAAAGCCAGACTTTTCCTATTTATTGGCACCTTGTAAATTACAGACTACTCAAAGGAGCATAACAAAACATTTTAACAGGAAATAGCTATGAGCTGGTGTTAGTGGCACATTTGTAGGAGACATTCATTGTGAAAAATAATACATCTGGCCTTTGAACTAGAAGCCTGCACTGCAAAAAATGTATATCCTACAAAGTTCAATTTCAATTCAATTCAGTTTTATTTGTATAGCACTTTTTACAATTGACATTGTCACAAAGCAGCTTTACATAGTAAAAT
>JBCNYH010000002.1:11970963-11984833 GCA_039654325.1 Tandanus tandanus | reverse complement strand
GAAATAGGTAGAGGCGGATGTGTCTCTTTTGGGTTTTCTGCAACACTTCCTGGTGATGTGTCTTTTTGTTCTCTCTCTCTCTCTCTCTCTCTCTCTCTCTCTCTCTCTCTCTCTCTCTCTCTCTCGCTCTCTTTTAGCAATTAACAGCTCACATGTGCTTTTATCATCAAAAAAGCGATTTAATCCATGATAGAAATGGAATAGGACATAGAGAAGAACCGGTTCATCCTTCCTAGTAGCTTGTGAAGTCTGTATTATTATTAGATTAATTATTATGATTATTATTAGATAGAGTAAACGATTAATAACATAAAATGGATTAAAACAGTTTGTCCAAAAATATAATAGGCACAATGGGTATTTGACAATCTCCCTACTGAATAGTTTATGTAAATGTTAATAAATCCAGATTAGTATTATGTTAAATATTGGTGATTTAGTTGTTTGGAGGTGTAGGATAAGATTTGGCACCTCCAAAATTCAATTTGTCACCATTAAAAAAAAAAAAAGATCCGTCCAGTCTAGAAAAGCATATGAATGTTCAGTGTGAACTGTCCTCATCAAGCCATTCCTGTACATGCTCTCCACCCCCACTATTCATTATATGATTTTCATATTAGTGTTTTGCACATAGCAGTTAACCACGTGTAGGACTTGTCATGAATGATGCTCTTAAAACATCAGGATAATGTAACCTTTGCCTTAAATTTGCCGCTTAACAAGACGCCATGCTCCCTATTAGCATTAATTTCAGCTCTGAAAAGGGTTATCTACATTGCTGCATGAGTGCAACCTGCTATGCATGTTAGCACATCTATAATGAAACAAGCGGTGAAAAATGGTTCAGTAGGCTGATGAAGACAGTTTCAAAATTTCACCTTGTGTGTGTAAATAATAGATGAATCCAATATGGGTCATCACATGCCCTGAGCACTCACACCTTCTCTTTCCACGATGCACACAAAATATTGTAAATCAACATATTTATATGACTGTTTAAATAAAAATGTAAAATAAGCTTATATTATGCAGGTAAGGGATAATGTGCAGTGAGTCGGTTATTATTTGTTAGAATTTCCTTTTTTGATTTTGTGTACACTGAATTTTAAGAGAAAAAGGCATGACTGCATTGCAGTTCAAACAAAGAAATTCCCACATGCTCGGTTTTAGACACCCCCACTCCCGCTCAGAGATTGCCTAGCCTCATCAGGCCTGAGGAGAAAACAGGAACACAGCGCACAGGCTTGTAGTCGACAATATTCTCCTTTATTTTGGAAATTCATGAGTTTTATTCAGTAAATTGAGTAAAGCAATGCAAGAGAGGTCAGTTCAAAGGAAGCGCTATGTGGTTCACAGAGGAAAGGATAGTTAGAGTATGGTCATCCGAAGAGGCATTAAATTGTGATCAACTCCGCGTAGGTTCAGGGTCTCTGATATCTACATGTGTGCCTTGGTTTACAAAAATAGAAGAAAACAAAGAGTGTGTGCCCAATTTTACCTAACATTATTGAGAAATAGATGCGGGGCCGGTGGTGTAGTGGTTAGGGTGCTGGGCTCATGATCGAGAGGTCATGGGTTCAAATCTATGTTAGATCCCCACTGTGCTAAGAAGGTCTTAACCACAAGTGTGCTTCTGTCCACCCAGCAGTATAAATAGGTACCAGTAAAAAATACTCTGAAGGTAACATGCGATAGACTAGCGTTCCATCCAGGAGTAGTTGAACTCCTAGTCACTTCACGTTACAGAAACTGGGGATAAGCTCTGGCCTGATGAGCCAGTAAGCACGGGTGTAAAAAAGCTTACTGGGGAGAAATAGAAGTTTTTTCCTTTTTCTTTTTTGTGATGATAACCAACTTGCTGATAAATTATTTTATTGCTTCAGCTAAGAATGTGCTTTATATCAACAGTCCTTTCTACTTATCAACAGTTGGATTTAAGAAAGAAATTATCAAAATAACCAGAAGCAGTGCGTAAAGCTCTGTGGGTGGGATGTCCCAGGGTTGTAAAAAATAAAAATAAAGCAAACAAACAAACAAAGAAAAAAAAAAACACAATCAGAATTTTTCTGCCCTTTGACTTTTAATCCTAGTGGGACATCATAAGAGAGAGAGAGACCGACAGAGAGACATGAAGTGTACCGTTAAGTGGTCCGCCTCTTAGCACACTGGCTGAGTGGTTAGCACTGTCGCCTTATAGCGAGAAGGTTTTGGGTTCAAAGCTTGTGGCCAACAAGAGCCTTACTGTGTAGATGTTATATGCTCTCTCCATACTTGTGAGGGTTTCCCCTTAGTACTCCAGTTTCCTTCCACAGCCCAAAGACCCGCCCATAGGTGTACATTCATTCATTTTCTAAGCCGCTTAATCCTAATTAGGGTCGCGGGGAGGCTGGCGCCCATCTCAGCCGACTCTGGGCGAGGGCGGGGTACACCCAGAACAGCTCGCCAGGCCATCACAGATAGGTGTGCGTGTGAGCGTGAATGTTTGTTCGTGGATATGTTAGCCTTGTGATATACCGATGACCTTCTCTGGATGTACTTTTTTTCTGCGACCCTGACGGATAAGGGGTACAGATAGGTAATGAATGGATGGATAATAATATTTTGGGACTTATATCAAATCAGCGGCTCGGGCGCTTGGAGTCGGCGTTTATGACCCTCATGGCTTTCCATACGGATCCGCGCACTCTCGTGTGTCTCCAGTACGAGTAATAATCGGATTTACTTTGGGTTCGAGATATCACAGCCTGCACTGATTTCCCCTTTAGTAGGAATAAGAACGGGGTTTTGATTGCAGCTGTATGTTGTATTTATTTTTATATTGTTCCAACTAGGTGGTGGGTTTTTTTCCTGCTGTGTATTTAATGAATTTATTTATTTATTTAAGAATCAGTTCCAGTATCCGTCCGGGAACTGCTGAGGAACAAGGACTGTGTAGATCCACCGGCATCGTTAAAGTGTTCAAATAATCCACTCGATTCTTATTCAAGTGGACGCTCCGAGATTATTTGGGTTTATTATAGAAGATGCGAGGGGTCCAGTGCTGAGAGACACGGATACTGTGCTCTCTCTCTCTCTCTCTCTCTCTCAGCCATTTTCATCAAGGATTGAAATTTTACCACTGGTGAATAGACATGGAATAACAGTCTGATGTTTGTTTCTGGGAGGTGTTGAATAATTGTGCTGGAGCACAGCGGCGGATCATCATGGCTCTGGGGGCAGATCAGAGGTAGGATCCTTTGGGTTTCTTGGATGTGCTGAATGGGCGACGGTCATGATTTATGGTCAGAGCAGTGGGAGGGAAAAATACAGCAGCACAACACAACTGGAACTTTTCACCTGCACGATAAGGACAGTTTACTGCCAGCTCCATCACCATACTGTGCTTTTGTATTCTGTGCAAGAACTTCATTCACTGCTCAGATTTCACTGTCATTGCAGGGTGGTCGGAGTATAACACTCATATCCTGCAGAAATAGTCAGTCTGAGGAGCCTACTGTATGTGCCCACATAGTGTAGGTGCTGCTGTACCACCTGCTTCTTCAAATTCTTCTTCTTTATTTATTTATTTATTTATTTATTTATTTTTACCATGAAACCTGTGCTGACACTATGAATTGCTTTCATGGCATATCTGAGTCAGGTATGACATATGTCCTCTCTATACAAATCTAGGTTATGACAATAGTGTGTAGGTGGGTGATGTCTATCAGTCCCACCTGTATCTTCTTATATGTTATTTAGGCATCGGCGCACCATACAGCCCTTAAAATATGGGTCAGATATGGTAATATGGCACTGGTGCATTGTGGAGCACTTTTAATTCACAATAAAACATTGCCATGCAACATCCTTTAAGCCAGAATCATCTGCTGTCTGTGTTGGATGGTGTATTATGTACCAAAAGTGTCTTAATTGTTAAAAGGTCCGTTTTGAAGGTGGGGTCAGCTGTTTATCAGTCAGAACAATTTTTTCTTTTCTTTCTTTCTTTTTTTTTTTGGAATATTTACCAAAATTCTTGATACAGTTCAGTAGCTTCAATAAAATATCTCAGTAGGATCTCCTTCCTGTGTTTCCTGTTGTGCCCCAGGCTCTGTTAAGGGTAGGGGGGGACAACACAAAACAAATGTGGATCACCAACATCCATCCGACCAGGACAAGGAGGCATCTGTATTTCCCTGACAGCCATATTTCCTGTCAGTTCATAAAGCACTTTGGGTGTTCAAGCTTAAGTAGTGCATGCTGGCAGACTTATAGACTACAGAGAACACTGAAGGGAGGAGATATATTATTTCAATCTTTGATTTTCAAGCAGCTCACTTCAGAATCACTTATTAAACCAGTATGCAGATGCAGGGCATGCAGATAGTTTGGTAATTCTTCATTCATTCTTTAGGACAGCCGAATTTAGCATGAATTAAATTTACTGCATTTAATCCTGAAATTATACATTTAATAAATAGTGTTTTTCTGGCAGTGTGAACTGTTTGTGCCACCCAGAGGGATTACTGTTACATATCTGACTATTGATTGAACTTGTCTCTGTGGTAGCTCTATTTCAGTTTTTAGAAACCCATCATGGTCTTTTACAGATGATTAATCAAGGCAGGTTAATAGCAGTGCCTATTTGTGCGTTTAGTAAAACATAGCTTACAAATAGCAGCCAGCTCTGCTGTCTGTTTACCACAAAATATTTTCATGCAGCAAAGATTTTACTGTCTATGTTTAAACCATCACTGGCAGAGCCTTTTTGTGTGCTGATTATTGGCTGTTAGATACTGTTGCCCTTTTGAATTATACCAA
This sequence comes from Tandanus tandanus, assembly GCA_039654325.1. Lineage (NCBI taxonomy): Eukaryota > Metazoa > Chordata > Actinopteri > Siluriformes > Plotosidae > Tandanus > Tandanus tandanus. The sequence goes on along the minus strand of JBCNYH010000002.1, from coordinate 11,980,033 downwards.
TTATTGGCTGATGTGTCAGTGCATCTATACATTTATGTTTTTCACATCATTTTAACTCTTGGCCCAACACAATAATTCATATATAATGCCTGTGCAGCATCTCAGTTTCTGGGCTACATTATGCATGAGATTTTGTCCCATTAAGAGAGGGCATGTTTGTGGTCATCACTTTCATTCTATAGCAGTAAGTGGGGCAGAGGAAAATGGTAAGCACTGGGATGTCACTCTTTTGCTGTCTGGGATAACTGCTAACCTGCTTTAGGAAATCTAGCTTAAAGGTCAAGCTTTGGCCATATGGCAGCCTATACATGGTTTATCTTAACACCAGCACCTGGTACATGACAAAAGCAAAAGCATGCAAAGACAACCTAGATTTCAGACTGGGAATATTTAACTAAATCTAAGCCAGATTATATGATAAAGCGTTTATGATTAAAGTTCTGTGCTAACGTCTGGAACATTGTAAGAAATCTTACACCATTGGAGCCATTACCGGTGCTTGTGCCCTTAGAGTTCATGACTCAACTCAGCTTGCCTCACTTTTGGATGAGAAAAAAATTAAATATAATAATAGTAATGATAATAATAATAATAATAATAATAATAATAATAATGATAATAATAATATTGCTTCAAATCAAGATTGTTCTGGCTTTAAACCTTGACGTTGGCCTTTCTGTGTGGGGACTGCATGTTCTCCCTTTGCCTGCGTGGGTATCTGGTGTAAATTGAGTGTAAATGGCTGTCTATCTCTCTGTGTTTGTCTGCCAACCTGTTACGGGTATATCCCACCTCTTGTCAGCTGGGATTGACTTCAGCTACACCCCTGACCAGCAACAAAGAAGCATTATATACCAGCCCCTTACAAAGCAAGCTGCAGTGCCCTGTGTGTTGTGGATCCTTTCTATTATACCCAACATTAACAGTTTCAGCAGTCTGTGCTACAGTAGGTCTTTGGCAGGATCAGACCAGATTGCCTTCACTCCCCAGGCGTATCAGTGAATTGTGGGCACCCATGACACTCTTGCTAATTTACTGGTTGTCCTTCCTTGGACCACCGTTGGTAGGTACTTAACACAGTATACCGGGAACATTCAGTACCTAGACCAAGTCGGTTAGCCATCACAGTGCGGCTATTGTGATGAGTCAGAGTAAACTCAGACCCTTACTCATTTATCCTGTTTCCAGCACATCAATTTCCAGGACTGACTGTTTACTTTCTGTTTACTAATATATATTCATTAGCATACTTGCATGGGAAACAAGGTGAGTAAATTCAGGTAGTTCGCAATTAGACTAAGCACAAAAGTATCAGCACATGTTTAGCTGGAGCTAACTTGACTGGAGCAGAATTGTTGAATGAGCGTATAATAGTATAATTGCTGTAATCAGTGTGATTAAAGCTTCAAAATGCTGTTACAGGAGCAACGTGCTAATCTTTTTCCTGTAAATAGTGTCTGATTAAATAGTTCAAATTGTTAATTAGGTGTGTTAGAAACACTGAATTCATTTGCAGTGTTGAGTATTTGTTGGGTTAAATACTCTGTTAACTGTATTTTTATTTTATTAATTGTGGTAAGTAATTAGTTTTATGTTTCTGTGAAAGAGAAGTTCAAGTGACCAGAGAGTGAAAGTTGGTTCTTCAGCCTATAACTCTCTAGAATGGTCCTAAGTGTGTCATTCCACTCATATTATACCATTTTATAGTTAAGAGTTAATGTTGCAGGATGTTAGTTCCTGTTATTACTTACATTATAGCTTAGATTAGGTGGAGTGTCCACCATACAACTCTGTTGAACAGTTCAATAGATGTTGAACTTGAGTAATGTGCATGTCATAAGTTCACCACTTCCTAAGGTCTATATGAACTTTGCTCATTGCTCATTACATTTTTGCACTTGCTAGCAGACATGGAAAAAAACAAAAAACAAAACACAAACATCATTGGAGAGCTTGTGGAGAGGGTTAAGGGAGAATAGTGGGCCAACAATAATGTTGATTATGCAGACACAGCAGAGACAGGGACTACAAAAAAGAAAGTTCCATTTAATAGGAATTGTGAAGAGTCCTACCTAAGATGTGGCTTTATCACAACAGATGAATTGATGAGTTGCAGTGCTATTATTACTGTATATGGTCATTCAATCATTTGACAAAAATATGCACTTCATATTTTTTGAATATCATTGTTATATTAAACTTACTTAAAATAAAACTTTATCAAAGCGCAGCTTTCTAAAACTTCTAGGCCTAATCAGCATTCTGGTCATGTCATGACAACGTCACCCCAAATCCAACCCGGCTCCCCACGCCATTAATGACGCAACCAGAATATCAATTAACCTTATAAGATTTGTGCAAAATGGTTGGTGAGCACTAATGCAGATTACAGGGGACTGCTAGTAGAGAGTACGGTTTAAAACATCAGTCTCTTGCAGTTGCTCAACTGGGTTTAGGCTTTGGAATGTGATTTATCATTTTCAGACTCATCAGAATGCTGAGTAAGCCTTGGTGCCATATGGATCGGGGACACTTCCATCCTGGAAAAGAACTTTCTTTTCAGGGTAGAAATGTTTTCTCCCAGGATAAAGATGATGGATCAGAGTAACTTTGCATTGATCTGTAGTGACCCTTTTCACTCATGCATGCTTGCAAAAATGCCTTCATGAACCACCTTTGTCACCCATTCCTAAATTTTTATAAATTAATACGGCTTATATGACATTCACGTCAAGGATGCACAAAATACCCTATTGTGTATAAAGGGGTTCACTGCTTAAGGTCATTTTAATAGCAATATATAATCAAAGGTCACCAAACTTGTGTTGTAGATCGTTGTACTATAGGACCACACAAAGATAAAGTGTGATTGAAAGAATTAAAAGTGGTTTATGACACAAATAGCCAGGTGGAGATATGAGGTTTCTGGTATGGATTGTTTTCGGTTGGTTTTACTCCAGAGGGACTTCAGCCATGTAATATTTTAATCAATATAATGGCTGCTCAGTTGTATTTTGGCTCTCACTAATATTGCTGAGGTCAGTTAAAATGATCAAAATAACTTATTTTAGCAATTTGTGTTTATCAATACATTAAGTAACAAACTCATCTCCTCTGTTTGATCATAGAAACAGGGCTTCTCATGCTCCTAGTGAGTTTCTAGACGACTGCGTGCTAACTTAGCCATGTGAAATGCTGTCCACACTGTGATTTCACTCAGAAAGAATTCTCTTAGAAACTTCTGTAATGTCATCAACTTGTCAGCTGCTCTGTTTATAGCATATACTCTGCATAGAGTTTAAATATATATGACAAACACGAAGTTATTCATGTCTGTATTTACAGATACACAGCAGTTTCTCAGCATTATGGAACATTAAATGGACAGGGACATTTTTTAAGCATGAGGTGTGAATTTTAAAGACTTTTGTAGAAAATATTAAAAAGAGTTAACTTAAAGAAATTCGGGGAAATTTGCATTCAATAGTTAAAACTTTCCAATCAAATAATGGAAGAAACTGCTCGACGAGGTCCTGGGTTTGAGTCCCATACCAGTATGAGGGCATTTCTCTGTAAAGTTTGTAAGGTCTCCTCGTGCTGACATGGGTTCCTCTGGGTGCTCCAGTTTTCTCCCACGGTCCGAAGACCTGCACAGTATGATAATTGCATATTCTAAATTGCACCTAGGTGTAAATGTGAGTGTAAATTATTGTGTGTCTGTGTTGACCCTGCAATTGTCTGGCCAGCTGTTCAGGGTGTCCACCCTGCCTTTGCTTGGAGTTGGCTGGGATGGTTTTCTATCACCCTGTGACCCTAGAAAATATGAAGCAATTCTGAAAAAGAAATGAAATTAACTTTATTTGAGGACTTTTTAAATAGAATTTTTATTTGTATATGGCAAATATTCTGATATAATTCAAATTAAACATAAATAAATTAAATAAATCATACAAGTAATAAAAAAAACTAGTTTTAAATGGCTCTTAGTTTCAATATGAAATCTATTGTTTCCTTTTACTGTATGCACTAAGTACTGATAAATACGATGTGGGAAATATCTAGGTTACTTTTTATTATAAGGAAAAAACAGATTTCAGCAAGGATTAAAGAAGATTGATTAAATATAATTGTGCAAGTCAATAGCTAAAACAAAAACAATAGCAAGCAGACAAATACGGGCTTGATCATCATATCATTATTTGCATGTGTTATGTGTTTTGTTTTGGGGTTTTTTGGTTGTTTTTTCCCCCACTTTTGCTCATTTTAATCAAGTGGCAAAGAGTGTTTTTTTAATCAAGTGTTCAGAATCATTATAGTATATAATGGTATATCACCTTTGCATTGTGGGAAGGCAATTACACTATACATATTGTTATGGTTGATCGTTGTGTAGTGCTTGTAAATGGACAGTGAACTGACCTTTTTGATAGTGATTGCGATAAAGGATAAAAGCCTTTCCAGCCTATCCAGCTGAGTTATAACAATCCACACTTTTTGCTTATGGTTTTCTGACAGCATTCTAGCAAATCTAGATACATTTTCTGTTGGTAACTTTTATAAAGTAATAATAATAATGATAATAATAATAATAATAATAATAATAATAAAAATAAATCTGTATAATCACAGAATATGCACATTGGCTGGAGATTTAAAATGGCTTTTATCGTTGTGTTCATTGTGTAAATAGATGTTCGTTTGCCTGATGTAGTCAGTATATATAGGTAGCTACATACCTGAATAATAGCAGTATAATAATATCAGCCCTGTTCAATGTGTTGGCTATAAATAATGCCTCATATGTCACTCAGCTCTGGTCCCATAAGCCTGACTTTTCTCACTTAGTGCTCTCTGACAGTCAGTAGACTTCTTGCTTCTCCTGACTTCTGGCTTCTGTTTATGTCTCTCATCGCTTTTTACCTTATCCATGCTTCAGGCTATTGGCTCAAAGGCCTTTGATAGGACTGCTGGGACATGATGAAGGTCAGGGTTTTATTTGACTGAATTCCCAGGCAATATGTCAGGCTCCGGTCACTGGTTGTGCTGAAAATCATTCTGTGCAGGCAAATAGGATCACCACCTCAAATCTTGTCATATAAGCTGTTTGCATAATTAAACGCAATTTCCCATTGTCTTCCTGTGCATTTAATTGTTTCAATCTATCATGAACTCATTTGCAAAGAGACCAGCTTTTCAACCACTGAGCAGGTATCCTCCTCAGTAAAAGAATAAACAAACACCACCAAAATCATTCATTTTATTATTAATGCATCCGTGAGAAAAAATGATGAAACTGAAAGGATGCGGGGGTGCTAAATGAATATTTAATTTATCAAGGAAGCTCGAGTCACCCTTTTTGCCATAGGCTTTAGTAAGGTGGCGTTCAATAAACAGTTACACATCCAGACTTCCAGATTTACAAAAGTTTGTGTTTATAAAATGATATGCAAGCTCGATAACACACAAATTTAGTAATAGGGTCACAGAGGACTGTCTCTCTCACAGCAAATTGGTTTCTCTTGTTTGTTTTGTGTATTTGCCGTAATCACTATGCACTTTGGTGAGTTTCTTTCTAATGATATGAAATACATGGCAATACAAATAGATCAATTTAAGCATCAAAGTCACTTCTCGAACAGCAATTGTGTGCACAAATTAATATCGTTGAAGGGCATGCATTACATTTTCATAAGTCTGTTTTAACACTGTTTTATTAAAACTCTGCAATCATGTCATAATTTAGACATAATTGATCATTAAGTTGCTTTTAGATTTGACATTTGAGAAATATTTGGGGAAGCCAGTTGCAGTTCCTGAATTATCTATTTGTTGTTATTCTCTGACTTTAATTAACACCTATATGCAATTAATAATTTGTCTGCTAAGTGTTCTTCCTTGGCATTATTTTGCACTACATATACAAACGAATGTTGTGCAACACATTGTACACATGCCTGTGAACAGAAAGGAAGGTGCACGGTGTTCCAGAACAAATGGATATATTTACTTTATTTTCCTTCGGGGAAATAAAAAGGAAAACTAATTTGCTTAATTTGCACCCAGCAACTGGCTAAGCTAAAAGAATGTAATATTATAAGGCACCATAAAACCAATCACGGTAAACAGTATGACCAGTGTACTGGTCATTTCCACACAGATCAGGTAAAACAGCTCTTAAAAAACAAGTCTGTTTCCAGTAAAATTTACGAGATAAATGATTATGCTACTAAGGCTAACAAATGTGAACAAGAATACGTAACAAATGATTTTCATTTTTGTGATTAAAGCTATACTGCAAAATGAATATAAAATGCAAAATGAATACCCTACATTATCTATTATAATTAAATTGGTCCAAGTATGATTGAACCTCACACAGCAAATATAATTAATTAGAAGTGATTTGATGCAGTCCCATTGTTGAAAATTTTAACCAACCCCTACTCTAACATAACTGACAGCATCCATGTGTGTAATTGAACTCATGAGCTGAATCATTTGTATTAGAGCAGGGACGACACTACAGTGTGCAGAGCCAAGGAAATAAACAGCCATTTACAGGTGTAAAAGGAAATTCCGAGGGGGCATCCAGATTTTTCCATTTCTCCACCATGGCTGGAGGATTTTTATTCCAGCCAAGCTAAAGCCATAGTACAGCTCATCAGCTTTTTGAAGACCGAGACTAATTGATTAAATATGTTCAGTCAGGTTCTGCAGCTACATCAGCCATTTTGTAATGAGAGTGGACAGCTTTATTTTAGGCCATACATTGTGTACTGAATCCTCTGTATTCACGCGTCGGAATTTATTTACTAGAACATACTAAACATACTTTTAAAATGTGGTGATCTTGTTGTAATTAGGTTGTACAAAATAAGTTGTATATTGTGTGAGGAGGAACCCATACATCAATTCTATGCAGAAATACCAGTGATTTCAGATGGACCGAAAGACAGTGTACTGTGGTCGCATGTTTTTGGGAAAATGGACAAGTTCTCCATGCCAAGATGGAAATAACCATTCAGTTATTAACAGTGATTACAAAAGTCAAAATTTGTGATGATATGGGAATTCATACCCATGGCATGGGTGAGTTGCATGTGTGTCAAAGTAGCATTGATGTTGGGATTTTAGAGAGACATATTGCCATCATGGCACCGTGGTACAGTGGTTAGCATGTTTACATCACAGCAAGAAGGCCTGCTTTCGATTCCTGGGCTTGGGCGATTCTGTGTGGAGTTTGCCTGTTCTCGCCATGGGTTTTCTTCGGGTACTCCAGTTTCCTCCCACAGTCCAAAAACATGCACAGTAGGCTTATTGGCGTTTTCAAATTGCCCCTAGGTGTGAGAATGAGTGGGAATGGTTGTGTGTGTTGGCATTGCAATGGCCTGGCGAGCTGTTCAGGGTGTACCCCGCCCTTGCCCAGAGTTGGTGAGATGGGCCCCAGCCTCCCCACGACCCGAATTAGAATTAAGCAACTTAGAAAATGAATGAATATATTTCCATCACGGCAACAACTCACCTGAGAAGTCCACGTTTAATTCAGTAGAACAATGCCAGGCCTCATTCTGCATGGACTACAACAGTGTAGCTTCATAGTGTGCTTGAAAGGCCCGCTGCCAGTCCAGATCTGTCGCTTATTGAAAATGTAGAGCACATCATGAACAGTAGAATCAGACAACGTAGACCACGGAGTGTTGAGCAGCTCAAGTTTTGTACCCAGCAAACATAGAAAAAATTCCACTAGCAACAATTAGTAAACCCAGTTCCAAAATGATCAAAAAGTATTATTAAAATGAAAGTGATGTAACACAATGGTAACCATGCCATAAAAATATTTTTATTGTTTTTTTGTAACTTAAATCAAGGTTTATGTGAATTAAAAAAATTAAAGGATTTAGTTTTTATTGCACTTTGGAAAATATCTCAACTTTTCTGGAAATGGGGTTAATACATTTTATATGTAATCTTCCCATAAGTTATCAAAGATATTTGAGTATTTTAAGCAGATTTGCCAATGATAAACAATAGACTAAATGAGATTTACATTATCTCTTTAACAAACAAAAGAAAAAAGCAAGCAGCTCGCTGTTCACTGGGTGAAATCAATTTCTGTGATTTATTTTTATAATATTTTATACATTCTTAATTGATATCCCAAGACTAGGTAATTGTGTAAGTAAATTCTTGCACAATTTATTGATCAGTAGATTTAATTTTAAAATGATTTAAATGTACTTTTTGTCTATGAATTAACATACAACACTCCATAAAAATTCTAACTCGTGTAAATTTATGATAAATAAACACTGAAATGTCTCATTTAGATGCGTGTTCATACCATTGGTTGAAGCTGGCTTTACACTCTATGATATCCATCCAAATTTTGCTGTTGCAGGCACAGTGGCACATTATAATGGATAATCTTTATTTGGGAGTTGTGATCGGGGGTTCTAGAATACATAATCGGACATGCTCACCAGCAGCTGATTTAGTGCCAAAGACAGCCGATGACAAAGTTCTGGCAGCGTCAAAACATTTTGATTAAAAATCTCAGAGTGTGACCACTGCTACAATACCCATCCATAAGCCATCAATAGGAGGATGGCATACAATTACACAAAACTCGAAGGACAGCTAAAAAAGTGATAGTGGCACTGTCAAAATGTAAACAAAGCATAGAGGATTTATAACGGGAGATGGCAGTTGTGGCAGCAGCATGAGTGTCTCTGTGATGCTCAGTCAAAATTATATTACAACAGGACAAAAATAAACATTGTATAGAAAGAAACAGACCAAGAATTGCAGCTATTAGCTAGCTAATTAACCTGCAAATATTCTGTTCATTGAGTGTATTTACTTTTGGTACAAAGGGAAATGATTGCATGCTTTCCAGCAACAGCAACAATTACCTGTGCTGTGACACTGTGTACCCAGTATTGTAGAACGTAGCAACTATTGTCATTGTGTAATCTGACATGAAAAATGTGCTACCTGTTATTCATTCATTCATTTTCTGAACCGCTTATTCCTAATTAGGGTCGCGGGGAGGCTGGCGCCCATCTCAGCC
>JBCNYH010000002.1:11954948-11969954 GCA_039654325.1 Tandanus tandanus | reverse complement strand
CGCTGATAGTGGGGCTTGAACCCCCGACCTTGGGATCAGTAATCCAGCACCCTACCACCAGGCCACCACTGCCCCTGCTACCTGTTATAGAAACTAAAATTCTATGTGACAGGTAATAATAATATAAGATCACTAGAATTGCACGGTGCAAACTGTCCTCTAGATTGTGCTTGGGTACATCCTGTTTGCTTTGGTTATCTCGTGACTTCTCCAGAACTTGAGTAAACCTGAATCAAATTCACTTGATTGGACATAATTTTAAAAGGCACACATTTGTAGTGCCCCACAATTCACAGTGTGTGTAAGACCAAAAACCAAGCCATAATGGCCAAGGAGCTTTCTACAGCACACTGTACATATTTAGTATTTTTTTCCCCCTCTGGCTGTTATTGCATTTCCTAGTAAAGCTGCTTATTATTAAAGCCACCATATTTCACTCTGTCCTCTCTCTTTTAGGGTGAAGTTGCCTTGGGCCAAAAAATGAGCTATAGCTTAACCAGGATCCAGGTAAGTGGATTAAAGTTATTTCATTTTCATGTCATTTTGCTTTATGTTTTGATCTGTTCTGAATTAAATGCATACCAGTTGTGCTTGAATGGGGTAATTTAATTCACACAGGACATTAACTATTAATAATCATAAAAATGAAAATTTTCAGTTTACTCTTCTGTTAGAAATGTGCCAAAGTGTACAAACAGGGTACAAACACTTGTCAGTATGCTGGTACGTTTAGGGCTATGTCATTTAGCCTTAACTTTGACAACCTAGAATTTGTAGGGCAGGTTTCTTCGACCTTGTCCACAAAGGGCCAGTGTGGCTGCAGGCTTTAATTCCAACCAGGCAGGAGTCACACCGATTTCCACTTGCTTAAATGAGTTCATCTTAGTCTCTGAACATCTATCAAGTGCAGCTCCAAGTCCCATCCTTTGTGGTCAAGGTTGAAGAACCCAGATGTGGGGTAACTAATTTGTGAAACGTTTAATAGACCTCCACTTTATCCTTGGAGCAACATTTAAATAGTTTGTCCCTTTGTGTATCTTTAATCTGCAGTCTGTTCTGATGAAGTAGCATTGTTCTCTGTTGTGAAGTTTTTGTTTACTGTGTTATTTTTCTTTGTTTTATTCCATGGTAAAGAAGCCATGTAGAGCAGATCTGCTTTAAAAAAGTTCTGAACTTGAGGAGAAATCATAACCAAATAAATAAACATATTAAAAATAGGGGATATTAAATAAAATAGTTACATAGTAAATAATTGAAATAAACAACACAGTAATTACTGAATATTTTATTAACAAGCTGCCTGAAAGTTACTTCAAGTAAATTATACAGAATAATTAGATTTTCCCTAAAATAAAACGCAGCAGCCAATGTGTGTAAACACATTCTTCATCTATATTTATATAGGGGTATGGTGCTGTAGTGGTTAGCACTCTTGCCTTACTAAATGACACATGACGGTAGCAAATGATGTCTGCACTATATATTCTGAAGTATATGGTAATTATTTGTGATGGTGTGGAAAAAATATATCAAAACAAGTGGATATACTTTTGAATTCCTATTTTTTAAATTCCTATTTTAAAACATATGTTAACTAACAAATTGAACATACGTTAACTAACAAAAGTTAACATATTTTCTTCAAAAAGGCACCGCCTGCGAATATTAATGCAGAAGTATGCATATTGTGCACATATGTCCCATTTTGCCTAAAAACTACAATAAAGAATTTAAGCCCAAAATGTGTAAGCCTGAGAAAAATGGAAAAGATCTTGTGCTAGGTGACATTGTGACACTGCAAGTGACTGTAAAATCCATTCTTTCATTCATTTTCTGAAGCGCTTAATCCTAATTAGGGTCGTGGGGAGGCTGGCACCCATCTCAGCCAACTCTGGGCGAGGGCAGAGTACACCCTGGACAGCTCGCCAGGCCATCGCAGGGCAGAAACACACTGATGGCAATGCAGCCTTCATGTTACAAAAGTCAGCAGTGGTTCTTTTACATGCCTCACACTGACTGTAAAATGATTAAGATTTTGTATTTTTTTTTTAATAATATTCACATTAAAATGTTAGTAACCGATTTTCACCCAGGTGTTGGCATATTTCCACTATTTGCCAAATGTATTACAGTACTCTTTCTTATTCTATATTCCAGTATATTTCACATTTGTGTGTTTGCTCACTATTTACTCAAAAATGTAAAGTTTGAAGTAATTAAAGACTTGTAAAATTGTAAGTGTAAGCTTCTAGTAAGCATGAGTAGTCCGGTGTCCACAAACTTTTGGCCAGATTATACATTTATTAAGAGAACCCCAAAAATCTGAACAAAAAAAACAAGGAATATGCTGCCTTGTAACATGAATGCATGTGAGAAAATGAGAGTGTGAGAAAATGGATGGGGTGTGAAAGAACAAGAGTTCAGCAACAAAATAAAAAATAAAATGAGGATGTAAAAGTGTTATTTCAAGTTTCCTAAGATTCTCATTAGCAGGTCTGGTGTAGTGTACCAGTGTGTATCAGTCGATGTCAGCATGGCACAAATGATCCATGCCATGCCAATTACAAATTCTTGGCTCACTCCATTTGCTCCTTTTTTCTCTCTCTGCCTCCTTTTGAAATATAAAAGTGAGTTTTACATACTGCCTGTTCTGAATAGTATTAAGCTGTGTTCTGTCTTATGATTCCCCCCCACCTCCACCCCACACAAACTAAGATTGGCAGGGTGCATAGGAATTACCCTGTTCGTTTGTCTGTCCATCTGGCTGTCCGTCCGTCTGTCCATGAAAGCTTATAAGTGCAACTCCTCCTGAAACGCTTCGTGGTGTACAACTTTACACAGATATGGTGTACCACCTGAAGATGTGCATGAAGTAAAATAATTTTGATATGATGTTTTGAAGGGGAGATATAATACATACATATATATATATATATACAACTGTAAATTGTTTTTAACCCTCTATCTATATTCGCTCATCCCAGTGATCAGTGTTGGCAAGAATGTAAATAAGACCCTCAGAGAATTTGAGAGTTTTAATTTTCTCAATTTAATCTTCATCATAAAGCAGCAGTATCTTTACAGCAGGGCTTTCGTCACTAAATATTTAATTACATAATGGGGCAGAATCCATAAAAAGTATATATCATAAATATGACCAAATCATCTGCATAGATCAGCCATGATTATGCAAATGATTAAAAACAGTCTAATAACCCTCCATTTGTCAAACTATGATTGTTTATGCTGAGATTAATTTTATTTCTAAAGAAAATCAGCTGTGTATATATTTGAAAATTATGTTAAAGTTGGAGGATTGCACAAAATTGACATCTTATAAAAAAATTCATGTTACCACAATTCAGGAAATAATACGATAGTGCAGTTTTTTCAAAACTGGTACTAAGGACAGTCACTATACTTGCTGTACACCCATGAAGCATACAGTTATTCCATAGTGTGGACATTACTGCTGGGTTTGCAATCTTATTCATTAAAGGCCTGTGTGGCTACAGGTGTTAATTCCAACCAAGCAGGAGCCACACTAAATTACACTTGTTTAATCAGTTCGTCTTGGTCTCCAGTCATAGTTCATGCAGGTGCAGAGCTGAAAAGCTGTCTAACGGCATCATTTTCAGAGTTTTGGAAGTACTACGAAGAAACATAATGAAGGCACACTAAAAATAAGATTTTTATGGCTTATTTCTTTTCTTTTTAAATGATACATGCAGGCACACTCCAACCACAGGCAGGTGTGGAGTCACGTTTCACATAGGAAGTGATGAGCAGCAAGTCACCATGCAAAAACAATGACCGCCAGCGAAATGAGTGACATGAGGCGAAATTTTCTCAAGTGACGTGAAGTAGGCAGGCGTGGACTTCTGCTGAGCTTAGCTTTCACGTCACACAATTGGAGCGATTACCAATCAGAGCTTAAAGATAGTGTTGATTAACAGATGATGCCAAACACTAAGTCACCCAAAACTTTTTCCAAAGGGAAACCATGAGCGTCAACATGGAAGAGGAGCTTATTATTGCTGTGTTTAAAGCCTGTGCTTCAGCCTGAGCTTTACGATTGCACACAGAAATTTTTACAAGAATAATATTCATAAACGCCATGCTTGGGTCCTCTGAAATGGTCAGCATTTCCTGTGAATATATATTTATATATGTTTATTGCTTCCCGGCTCATGATGAACAAGACTCTATTCTATACTTGGCACCCAATATTAATAATCATGATAAAAATAAGCTATATGTGATAACCTCAAATATTATACAATAATGATATATTTGTAGGGAACTAACATGATGCTGCTCACAGTTTCACTTGGAAAGATTTTTAAGCAGGAAATATGCGAGGAAGTTACCTAGGCAACAAGAGCTGACGACACTTTAGCACCGAAGCGATTTGCTTCCCTTGTGAGGCGATTTCATGTGTAGTTCAGAGACAAAGTGATTTGTGTATCGCTTGTTGCCTCCTGTGTGAATGTTGCGTAAGAGCTGTGTAACAGTGCCTCTTAAAACCCTTTTATATATTTATATATTTTGACTATGACCAAGACTGGTCAGGTGAGCTCTGCACTTTAAGCTAAGATAATACGAACTACGAAGTGTTTTAGCATAAAGAGAGTTTAGTGGGTAACATCCTACATGGACATGAAAAAAAACCCAGCTCCGTAAAGGTGTGTCCACACACTAAATAAAAATGTTAGTATAAATTACAAGGATATACAAAAACATACTTAAAAAGCTTATTTTTCATCCAAGGCAGAGCTAACAGAGCAGAGGTTTACTTCATAAACACACAAGAAAAATGGCTCTGTAAAGGATTTAATAAAAAAAAGATTATATATTACAAGTAAATACAAGAAAAACAAACTAAAATGAGCTTTTTATGGTTTATTTTTCATTTTAATGTGTGTTGACGCTACCTACTCAAGTGCCCATGACAAATTGTGAGGGTCTATTATCCACTCTGAATAATGATTTAGCTGAGATAGCCGACCAAATAGGCCGCATCATTCTCATGTAGCATATAGAAATGTCTATTATCCCCAGTGAAAGCAAACCAAACAGATTGCACCATTCCCATGTAGTATTGCTGTTATTGTTGTTGTTGTTGTTGTTGCTGTTGTCTATCATCTACGATGTTGACAATTTCCCGCCTAAGTGATTAACATCTGTAGGAGCATTTGTGAATTATATGTCCACCGATATACCATATATACCACCAACGACACACACAAAAAGCTGACACCAATAGACATTATACAAGGCAGACTATATAAAACATTTCCACTTATATTGGACTCGACAGCAGAACAACAACCAATAAGTAGCATTATTTCATTTTAATATTTTATATACTCAGATCAATTCAGTATGAACGCTGAATATAACTGGGAATTTTATGTGATAATATATCCAAATATGCAAAATAAATATGTCATACACAAGTGACCATTTGAACCAATCAAGATAAATTGAAGGGCTTGCATATTTCCAAAACCTTGCAAGTGTATTTACTCCAGTGTATACTCTACTTCTCACCCAGTGTAATCCTAGTTTGTCTCCTGGTTACCGATGGATATGTGCTATAGAAGATGGATAATTTTTACAGAAAATAATTGAATGATATACAAGCTGATGTATAAAGTCTGAAGTCTGATCTCCTTGTCTGAGCTCCTTTCAAAGACGACCTGATCCACTCTTACCTGCGGGGCTCTAGTAACAAAGCACTATTTAATCTATTATTCATCATCTCTAATAAAAATGTGCCAGCCAATCACATGCTGATGGCGTGACACACTCACTGTGGCACTGTTTATTTCAGACAATCTGTGACTGTTCCTATTTATCCCACTTTCCCCCCACACCCTCCCAATTTTAAAAGCAGAAAAAAAGCCTTTTCTGGAATATCTTTCATGGAATTTCTGGTATTCCATTTTAAATGTCATAAAGAAAATGATTATATAAAATGTTTCTTAACTAGAGGGCCTCAATCACCAGACACTGTTTAATCAATTATTCATCACTGCAGGTGCACAGAGGCTGTGTTTAGTCACACAGTTCGCAAATTGGACGTTTCATTAGATTGGGTATTGCAGAGCGTCAGTTTCATCTTATGTGAATCAATTTGATTTGATTTTCCCAGTTGTAATGGGGCACATTAGTTCATCAACCATGACATCTACTTCTTTAGGGTTGCATTGGAGCTACAAGGCTAATGTTGCTATGTACTAATGAGAGTCCTCTGACCCAAATTAATTTCCAGAAATTAAGTGGTCCATATTAAATTCATTTCTATCCTACTTAAGACTTCATCCAGTTGTTCATTTTGTCTCACACTTGCTAATGTGGTTCAGGATACTGTGGTATCAATAATGTTTTGAAACTCATCAAGGGTTTGTCACTTTCAAAGAATGAATGAGACTCCATTACATTGCTGGCTATTAGCAGAAAATAAGTAACACAGGTATTCACTATTGTGTTGAAATGTTTGGTTTGCCTTACATGATGGCGGATAACCTTTTGAACCTGACTGCCTATGTCATCTGAAATCTGTCTATTTAATAATTAGACACCTCACAGCAAGCAGATTCTGGGTTCAGACTTGCCATTGTATTCGATAGTTTCCATATTCTCCTCCCACCCAGTTTCTTCTGGGTACTCCAGATTCCTTGCCAAAGTCCACAATCCAAAGATATGCATTATGTCAAGGGGCTACTCTAAATTACTCATAGGTGTGAATGTGTGTGTAAATGGTCGTTTGTCTCTGTGTTAGCCGTGCAGTAGGCTGGTGACCTGTCCATGGTGCTTAAAATGGCCCGCAAACAGTAAAATATAAAACAAACGCAAACCATGATTTCCAGCTCACCATTTTTTGTCAAGCTTATCTCTCACAGAGAAAGAGAGAGCGAGAGAGAGAGAGAGAGAGAGAGAGAGATCAAGTATTGATTGATTCGATGGCTCTGTCTGTCTAAGTAGAAAATGGATGCACCTGATTGAGGACTCAGTTGAATGTGGAGCAGTGTCGGCTGTGGCTGAACAAGCCCATTCTTGAGTGGCAGTCCTTGGCCCAGCTGCTGCATGTGAAGGCTGATTGCTGTGGCTTGGTGGTCGCTGCTGCAGCTTTCTTTTTCTCCCCTGTCCAACCACAATCTGGTTTGCTTTCCTTCAGTAGCAGAGATGCCTTGATATGCAGCCTATGATCTTGCACACGTCCACACTGATGTCAGCAGACTTCAGGTGATGATTGCTGATGCTCTCTATACAGCATGCCTTTGGACTTTCAGCCATCTTGCATGCGACGGTCCTGGCCAAGCTAGTGTACTTGTTGCTGTGAAAGGAGGGCATACATGTTTAGCAGCATGCTGGCCTTTTCCAAGATGTCTTAGTTTGGAATGCAGTCTTCCCAGGAGATACCCAGGATTTAGTGTAGGCATAACAGGTGTAAGGTGTTCAGGTGGTGCTCTTGGCGCATGCAGGTTGTCCAGCTGTTGCTACCATAGAAGATGGTGCTCAGTGCGCAGGCTCTGTGCACTGCTATCTCGGTGGCTATTGTGAGCTTGTTTTTAACACTCCCTTGGACAGCTTAGCCATGACAACAGCATCTTTCTTTATCTGCTTGTTGAGCCCGTTGTTGAGGCCCAGGTTGCAACAGACCTGGTATCTGGCCCTCGATCC
Source organism: Tandanus tandanus (assembly GCA_039654325.1). NCBI lineage: Eukaryota > Metazoa > Chordata > Actinopteri > Siluriformes > Plotosidae > Tandanus > Tandanus tandanus. Next base: position 11,962,265 of record JBCNYH010000002.1, on the reverse strand, counting down.
TAGGTATTTAAACATATCTTCCACTTGCAGGATATGGCCACTGATGCTGATGCTGGGTAATGTTTTAATGTTCTGGCCTATGATCTATCTTCTTCAGACTGGTGATAAAGCCAAATCCATGGCAGGCATGTATCAGGAATCTGACTAGCTCCTGGAGACCAGATTGTGTATGGGACATGATGGTAGCATTGTTAGTGAAAAGTATCTCCCGAATCAGGTCCTGCACTTTGGTTTTTGTTCACAGCCATGCAAGATTGAAGACCATGAGACCTTGTGTGTATGAACACTCTGTAAAATGACCTGATGGTGTATGGCATTATGAGACAGAAGAAAGTCCAGAACAACATCAGGGCTAGAACACTGCCTTGTCAAATTGCACTGTTCCCTGCATGCCATTGTAGTAAGAGGAGATGAGTTTCAGCAGCTTTGTTGGGCGTCCGATCTTCTGCAGGAGCTTGAATAGACCTCTTTTTAGCTACTGCCTCCACTGAAGGTCAGCGGAGTGGGAAGTGTAGCAGTGGGTTCTGTCTGTCCATCTGTATGATTTGGTAGTTTGATAAATTTAAAAAGAAATTACATCGGATCACCAAGTTTGGTGAATGGGCCCCCCTCAGGGGCGAATGAGGAGTAATTGTATATGGGTCACCTTAATCTTTTTAAGGTCACAGAATCACTTTTTATACATTGGACTTGTCAAATGGTTCTGCTAGCGGGAGCATCTGGACCCCTGTGGTATATTTTTCAGAATAAGTCAAAGGCTCATAGGACTCAAAGACTCAAAGGTCAGGTCAGTGAAGACCATATATAGGGGCCACCTCTGTTTTCAGCCCTTCTCCTTTAGCTGCCTGAGTGAGATCATCATGTCAGTCATGGATCTCTCTGCCCTGGAACCACACTCTGACTTGTTGCACACATGCTCTCCTAGTGCCTACAGCCTCTTCAAAACTATATAGTTGAATGCCTTGAGGGTAATGCTGAGCAGGGATATGCATCCGTAACTTACAATTACAGCAGTCTCCCTTTTTTATCCAATGTCACAAAGTTTGCATCTCAAATGTCTTGGTGAACTGATTCCTCCTCCGAGCACTGTAAAATGTGCTCATAAAAATGACCCAAGAGGACTGGTTTCCCACACTGGATCAGCTCTGCAATGATGCAAACTTTGCCTAATGTCTTTCCATTAGCAAACAGTTGACAGCCTTGCTAAGTTCACATGTTGTTGGGGTTGGTCCAGCTCTTCCATTACTAGGGATAGCAGGCTAGGGATGCTGGCAAGTGCAGACTCAGTGACCATGGTCTCTGTGGGATACAGGTCCTGGTTGTGCTCGACCTTGCTATATGCTTGGCATAGTGTTAAAGTCTATTCATTCCTTGGACTTCAGTGGAGCAGTCTCTTCATGACAGGATTTCTTCATCACCTCATACATGTCATGTCTGTTGCCTAGATCAGTGTTAGACTGAATATTATGACAAGTCCTGCCAGTAAATTCCAAGCTTTCCGGCCCATTTATACAAGTGCCCGTGGATTGAATGTATATTTAACATATATATAGTGTAGTCCGTTAAATGAGATATGATTTTGAATCACATTAAAGTAAAATATATTGCAAAATAAAGTTATCAACATATTTAGCAATAGTACAGCGAGACAGATATTGTCCAACACACCCATATTCATTCATCGCATTTAATTATCAAGTTCTTCATGAGCCAAAGCAGCTGTGTTAACACAGTGATAAGAGGTTTTAAACCATTGTGTGTTGAGTTGGATTGAGAAGTACTCAGCAAATAGTACTATGTTTAAAATGTCATTCAAATGAGTTCATCCTTCACAGATCATGGCAGATTTGTCATGTTGTTTCCATTAGCAACATGAATGACGTGTAAAATGTTCCTTTAGAGATTTACTATGAGATTGATTTGTCTTTGAGGATAACAGGCATTGGCTGGATTTACACTCACTTTTACCATCATGACACACCAGGAAATAAATCCTGGCAACCACCTACTGTTTTTTCAACATGTTTTCCACCTGTTTGGATATTGTTTCTCTTTTCCCTACTATTTCTCATGCTCATATACATTTCCAAAGAGAACAAATGTTGGCAGTCGTGCTACATGGAAAAAAGAGGCCGATTCATACTCAATTTTATTATCTAATAAAGCATCAAATTATTTTTATTTGTATAAACAGGAAAGTAAAATATCAGTTTATTGATACTTATAAAAAAAAAAAAAAGAAGAAATAATGCTATTTAGAATCCAGTGACCTTAAGTATGTAGCCACAGAAAGACAAAAACACACCTGGTACAACGGCCATTAGTGTCTACTACATGGGAATGGTGCAATCTATCTCTGGATTAAGAAGTATTATTCAGAGTGAAAAATGCTTGAATCAAGACAACAGACTCTCACAATTTTTCACAGTGACATGGAGCAGGTAGTATCATAATCATCATCATCATCGTCGTCATGGTCATTCTCATACTATAAAATGCCATCTTGAATTTTCATTCCATGCACTAGCTCAAAAACACTATCACATTTCTGGTCATCAACATTTCTGGTGTGAATGTTGGGACTGTGTAACTTCACAAGATTTTCATCACAGCACGATATCCAATATGGCCACCACAGCTGCTACCTTGAATTTGCATTCTGCGCAATTACTCAAAAAAACTCATTACTGATCATCACCATTTTAGTGTTCATCTTGGGACTGGGCATACCTTTTATAATCTGGTGAATGGGCTGAGGAGTATTACCCATTTTACGAGGCTTTTTTAAATTTTATTTTAATTTGCTTATGCTTCAGTGTTGTACATACTAAAACAATTACTCGGCTAAGGTTCAGTGGATATCACTGAACTTACAAGTCCCCTTATGCTTTGTCTCAGTAAGTATTTAGTGACTTTAGCTATTTATCTTCTGTGCATCTACAGAATATCTATTATAAATGTTATGTTTGTCTTGATTTTTCATCACTGCTACGACCGTCCCAAAGTCTTGATGTGTAGCAGCACAGGCTTCATGCCCACAAACCACAGAAAAATCATAATTTCTTCCTAAATCAGTGATTAGAATGATTTTTTTTATTGTGATAAAAATTTTTTTACAAGAAAACAAACATATGCCTGACAGCCCTCAAAAAGCACATACCATTTTTGGCCAATAAAAGTAAACATCAACACCATAATTTGGTTTGTATGGGAAAAAACCTACAATGCACAATCTTTATATATTAGCATCTTTCTTGACTTCTGGCAATGTGTTTAAATTTGAAGCTATGAATGAAGCATGAAGGTGGTATAAAAGGTGACATTAAAAGTGACTGTTACATTTATTTATCTAGAGCATTAAATACGTAGGTCTATGGTATAATACTTAATAGCATGGTACTTAAGCTAGGGCTAACAGTAACCTTAGCTAGCTATAAAAAATTTAATAAAAATGTGTGAGAATAACACCATTACAGGCAATTATACAACATCATTACACATTTATATTCATTTCCAAATTTAGCTGTTAGATGTTACGGATGTCTTCTGTTATTAAAATCATCACCTACATTAGCTCTTGTTTAATCATTTGCATTGTGTGAAACATTTACTAACCTACCATGCCTAAATGGAACAGTTTTGCCTACCCCCCTCATTGCCCCAGTACACATATTTATCATGTTTCGTACAGTTGCCTTTACTGCAGACGCAGTACCAGTTTATTGTTTTGAATGTTTCTTACAGATAATAGCATAATGATCATTGCTTTGTCCTACTGAATGGTATTCTGCCTGCCACTGCACACACAAGCCACCTGCTGCAGTACTGCTGCCAATGTGTGTAAATTCTAATTGCTGTCAGGGGAAGTGCAACCCACTGCACCCGCACCATGTCTCATAACTTGTGCACACAGTGGACACTGAATAACAAGTCTAAACTAAGTTAAGCATTCACTCTTCTTGGAGAAGTTCTTAACTGCTGATTTTTTTTCACCGGTTGTGTTTAGATTCAAATGTAGTTTTTAGCGCTAAAGAAATCACAGCGATCCGGACCTCTGTGACCTCATAGATTGCTACCGGAATGTTTACCAGTATTTCAGTGTTACCCCAAATTCCTTATACTTAGCCTGTGATAAGCTGTGAAATGTTCACTTGTCATTTGTCAATCTTTATGGGTTGTAATTTTTTGCTGCATGTGTCAGTGTAACCTGGTAAAGTGTAACAGTTTCCACCCACACTACCACTGCAACCAGTCTCAAAATTATACATGGAATTTTCTTTTCTTTTCTATTTTCTTTCTGTAAAATACTGGTATGGAAGTAGCCAAAAAGGGGAGTGGGCAGTGGTGACTTAGTGGTTAAGGTGATGGGTTACTGATCTGAAGGGCAGTGGTTCAATCCACACAGTCACCACTGATGGGCCCTTGAGCAAGGCCCTTAACCCTCAATTACTTAGTTGTATAAAAATGATAATTATAAGTGGCTCTGGATAAGAGCATCTGCCAAGTGCTGTAAATGTAAAAAGGAAAAACAAAAATTGTAATTTATTCTTTTACCATGATTGACTGTTGCTTTCGCACTTGTCCAGTCAGGGGCCTATATTTTCCTATATGTTTTTGATTTTAATTTTCTATTTTCAAATTGTACTGTTCAACCCAGAAACAAGGATGATAAGGCTAAAGAAAAAAATGAACAACAGCTTTGAAATGGAGTAGCTGACACAGTGGGAATTAACCTACATACCAACTTTCGCATCTTAAAATAATGCTTGCTCTATACATAGCATGTGCACTGCTCATGCCCATTCAGCTGCTTTAAATAACAAAAAAGGGCTGAGTGCACAGTAAGTGGCCAAAGTGGCCATAAATAGGTTTTTCACAGGCCCAGTTTGTTACCTATTTTTTTTAGCCATTATATGTGTTGTGATTCAAATTTTTTTTCCACTAGGTCCAGAAGTTAAGTTGAGGGGTGCAGGGAAGATCCAACACTATCGTAAAATGTAAACTATTTATTTTAAAGGGTGGAACGTTGGCATAGTGGTTAGCACGACCCCCTCACGGCAGGAAGGTCCTGGGTTTGAGTCTTAGGCTTCGCGAAGGAGTTTCTGTGTGGCCTTTGCATGTTCTCCCTGTGTCTGCATGGGTTTCCTTTGGGTACTCTGGTTTCTCCCCACAGTCCAAAGACAGGCTAATTGGCTGTTCCCCCTAGGCAATCGCTCCTAGGTGTGAGTGTGAATGATTGTGCGTGTGTGTTGGCTCTGTGATGGACTGGCAAACTGTTCAGCATGCACCCCACTTTTGCCCATTTGCAGCTGCAGTTGGATGAGATTGGCCTCCCCGTGACCCTAGTGGGATTAAATGCTTTGATAAACGACTGAATGCATGGATTTATTGTAAACTGACTGTAAATTGCCCATAGGTGTGTATGTGAGTGTGAATATTTGTTTATTTCTATGTTATCCCTAAAATATATTGCATATGAATGTCCGAAATACTAGTCTTGTTTGTCAAATAGCCTTTTAATTTGCAAATCAAAAGAAAAGTTTTTGAACCTAACATGGAAATATATTTCAACAATGACTTTTTGAAAACTTGTTGGGCAAAAATTTCAGAAATTGAAATTTTCTTGCAAACTCACAGCAAATTTGTTGTTAAACCCTAATTTGTCTAATATCCTCTGTAAACCAAATTTCTGTCTTTATAAATGATTATTCAGAAACAGAAGAAAGGTCCTGGGTTCGAGTTCCAACCCATAAGTTTGCATGAATGTGAGCGTGATTGGTTGTGTGTGTTGGCCCTGCGATGTGCTGGCGGGTTGTTCAGGGTGTACCCTGCCATTACCCTGAGTTGGCTCAGATAGGTTTGAGCCACCCTACAACCCTAGTAGGACAAAGCAGTTTGAAAAATGAATGAATGAATGATTATGACTTCTTAGATAACCCTATTGATGCTATTTAGGGTATTTTCTTTCCACAACCCTGACACTGCATGACACTTTTTGGTTTTTGGTTTGGTATGTGGCATTTTTTATGACCACCCACAGCAGCAGAGAGTGAGTTTTGGCTTTGAAGTCTACAGGATGCCTAACACTCGAGCTGAAAAAGTATTGTTTTCCTTTAGACGATGACAGGGATTTAATCAAGAGGGGATATTGAGAGCTTACAGAGTGCAGGAATGTAAGAGAAAGTACTGGTGTCAGACACACACTCATGAACTATAGCATTTTTTTTTATGCAGTTTGAAGTATGATGTTAGATATTTCCCCCCCCTAGTGACACAAAAAGCCAACACTTGGTTTGAAAAAGAATTGGTTTAGAAAATCTTACCACCCTGAAAGGTAACTGATGATTCTACTTGAGACTTAACATATGTTTTTACATGTGGTTTACTCACACACTCCTTTGCCAAACTGCTTAATCTTACAAGGGGATACTTAAGCCTAGCCAGGCAACACTTGTCGAAGGTGGGGTACACTCTAAACAGCTCGCCAGAACATTGCAGGGGCCACATATGGTTTATCCTTGCTGTTTACAAAATTATATATTTGAAAATGAGATTAGTTTGCATTTAAAGGTAATTGAAAGCAAGAATATGAAAATTCTGGTCAGTGTTTAACGAAGAGAAATTTGAGAGACTTTTATTACTTGATAGGAATACGGAGTCATTGCTCCAGCGTAAAAAAGCAAACCTGTGATGCACCCACTTGTGCACATTTACAGTAAGAAAACAGTTTATACATGCATGGTTATTATTTTAACTACTTTTCTACAATGCTACAAATTCAAAGTACCAACTTCTGTAGTAGCAGAACAAGTGCAAGTTGTGCATGTTGATCTCACTTTGAAAATTCTGTCCTCATTAAAGCTTTACCCAATTAATTTGATGTTCAAAGAATGCTGACAAGCACCGTGTGAGACTGATGAAGAGGTGAAAGTATGCACAAGTCTAGTGTAAACATCTGCTTGGAGAATAATAATGAGAAGGAAAAAAAATAAAATTCCTTTATTGCCAATGTGTCACATCAAGACATTAATGTTACTATTTGTGCCGCAGCATTAATAACTGCACACTGGGAGCATGTATCAAATATTAATGATGGCCGACGCGACACTTAAATCAAGTATTTTGCTTTAGCAGTGCATGCTGGGAAAAACACAGCCACTGTGTGCCATGCTTCTCCAATTGTGCCATGAGAGCCAAAAATAGTAATGCGGCCCAATGTATTAAATATGTGGCCTAAATAACACACACACACACACACGCACGCACACACACACACACACACACACACACACACACACACACACACACACACACACA
>JBCNYH010000002.1:11804680-11816194 GCA_039654325.1 Tandanus tandanus | reverse complement strand
GACCCCGAGATACTTGAACTCCTCCACTTGGGGCAGGACCTCATTCCAGACCTGGAGGGTGCATTCCACCCTTTTCTAGCTGAGAACCATGGCCTCGGACTTGGTTTTTCATCCCGGCCGCTTCACACTCAGCTGTGAATCGCTTCAGCGAGAGCCGGAGGTCCCGGCTCAATGAAGCCAAAAGGACAACATCATCAGCAAAAAGCAGAAACGAGATCCTATGGCCACCAAACCAGAACCTTTCAAAGCCTTGGCTGCACCTAGAAATTCTATTCATAAATATCATGAACAGAACCAGTGACAAAGGGCAGCCTTGGTGGAGTCCAGCCCCCACTGGAAATGAATTCAACATGTTGTTACCAATGCGGACCAAGCTCTGGCTCCAGCAATACAGAGACCGAACAGCCCGTAGCAATGGGTCCGGTATTCCATATTCCCAGAGCACACCCCACAAGATAGCCCGATCGACACAGTCAAAAGTCTTCTCCAAGTCCACAAAGCACGTGTGGTCAGGTTGGGCAAACTCCCATGCCCCCTCCAGGATCCTGTAGAGTGTGTAGAGCTTGTCAAGAGTGCTGCAGCAGTTACGAAAACCACTTTGTTCCTCCTGAATCTGAGGTTCAACCATTGGTCGGATCCTCCTCTCCAGTACTTCTGAATAGACTTTCCCGGGTAGGCTGAGGAGTGTGATTCCACGATAGTTGGAACACACTCTCCGGTCCCCCTTTTTAAAAATTGGAACTACCACCCCGGTTTGCCAATCCAGAGGTACGGTTCCCGATGACCACGCAATGTTGCAGAGACATGTCAACCAAGACAGTCCAACAACATCCAGAGCCTTGAGGTATTCAGGGTGGATCTCATCCATCCCCGGGGACCAGCCATGGTCCATGGCCATTTTAGATATATTGTAATTTTAAATATAGATACAGATATTTGTCATACAAAACAAATACAGATCCACATCTATACAGTGTTGTGACTTTAAACCGAGATTGGGATGCAGTGGGTGTTATTTTTTCATTGAATTCATATGTAGGCTTCTCTCATCTTGTGAAGAATTAGCTTTTTCTTTGTTTATTTATTTATTTATTTTCTCACACAATTAATCATACTCACACAATCCAGACTGGCTGCATGACACTAGAACAAGTTATTTTTTGCACACTTGGATGAGAGTGTATAAAGGGAAATTTGTACAGTAGCATTTTACTCACATGGGACATGATATTTAAAGAAGGGTATTTTCACTGTGTTGTGTTGCTGTATATATACAAGTCTTGCTAACTGTGAGACTGTGTCTTTGATCATTCACATTTTATTTTTACTACAAAAAAGGATAAATACCAATTTATGTAATAATATATTATTTGTCCCAAGAGTTTCTCCCTCCCTTCCCACCCCACGTCATCAGGTTCTCTAATGTTTTGGAACTGAATCATACAGCTGAATTCTCTATGAATAAAATTACTTATATGATTATAAAATGTTTTGGGAATAATTATTATGCTTATACAAAGTATTTTCTTTCAATTAGTTTGTATATTTGTTTGTTTTGTTTGTGTGCTTGTTTTTTGTTTGTTTGTTTGTTTTATCAGATTTGAGCAGGGAAAACATAAATAACATCTCAATAACAGAAAAAATATGAAGTCTGCATGAGTTGGCTGTTGATGGTGAATGGCAGTGGGCTGCTTGGCCAAGCTCTAAATATTTAAGATTTGTGTTCAAGTGACTCACTTTAACCAGTCACATCAGATTTCATTTGAGGTTTTTTAAGGCATATAGTGTGTGGCATTTCCCTACTTCAGATATTTGTAACAAGAACACAAAAAAAAAAAAAAAACATTGTGAAGGGCAGGTAAGGGCAGAAATTGAGGAGTAAACATAGCTTCCACCACCCTCTTAAGACCATCACCTTGGTCACTGGTGTGAGCACTGAATATATTCAAAAGTGTGGGAGAAAATCATTTACAATTAACAATTATATCAATTTTATTGAATAGCATTAGGCATAAAAAAAATGTGTTTAAGTGCATAAAATATATATTTAGGCATTTTATAAAAACTGGGCATATTTCAGAAGCATGGTTCTGTTAAAGGAGAAGACATCATTGTTGAAAGTTAATCTAAAAAAACCTTTATCCTAAAATCTGTCTGTGTGCAAAATCTGACAGCAATAGCTGCAATTTTAAAGATTTTATGGGTGGATATTTAAAAACTGAGTCTCAGAATGATGACATCATCAAGGCCCAAGTTCACATGCAGGAGTATGGCTTCAAACATCATTTATTTCAGTATTTCAGGAGTTTGTGCTTAAATATATTAATCCTGGTGTATGTATAGTTTCTCAGTGTACAGGTAATGATTTTAATTTAAACCTTTTCACACCTCCAACACAAATCTGTCAATAAATTGCATGAATGTATCAAAATCCTATACTTGCACATGTTAACTTGGGCCTCAATAACATTATTCTGGGACTTTTCAAATTCATTAAAACAAATCTATCTTCTTCAGATTTTTTCACACAGAAAGAAATTAATCTTGATATTCGAATGAGATTAACTTTTAACAAGTGCTGTCTTCTCCTTTAAGTCTTCTGTAGCCTCAGCAGCTGTAATGTAATGTAATGTAATGTAGGTGTATTGTCAAGTTTCTTTGTTGTACTTGTCTTTAATATTGATATCACTGTGTCGAGCAAAGAAACAGATACAGTTTCCAAATAAGGGTATGTTCAAGTAAAATCAAACATTTTCTAATGTAATGAAGAAGGACACCTCAGTTCACGCTTTGAATTGTATAACTGGAATGAGTAACTGAAAAGTCAAGTATAAATTGCTTATTTATTTCAATTGGGGTGGTTTTGCCTTACCACCTGGAATTAAAATGGATATGTGGGGGGTGTTTATCAGATGATTTACACAACACGCAAGCAACTTTAAAGATGCGAAATATCTGTTATTGTGAAGCGAACAAAAAAAACAAGTGTGCATAACTATTCTCCCCTCAAAGTCAGTATTATGTGGATCCACCTTTGCAGCAATTTCAGCTACAAGTCTCTTAGGGTATGTCTCTACGAGCCTGGCATATCTAGCCACTGGGATTTTCGCCATTCTTCAAAATTCAATTCTGACAGCTTTCCCAGTCCCTGGCATTGAAAAACCTCCCCACAGCATGGTACTGCCACCACCATGCTTCACTGAGATGGTGTTTTTGAGATGATGTGAGGTGTTGGGTTTTCACCAGACAGAGTTTTCCTTGATGGGCAAAAGTGCAAATTTAGTCTCATCTAACCAGTGGACCTTCTGTCACATGTTTGGGAAGTCTCCCACAAGCCTTTTTGCAAACTCTAAATGTGTTTTTATTTTTTGCTGTCCACTCTTCCATAAAGCCCAGTTTTGTGGAGTGTATGGCTTAAAGTTGTCCTATGGACCGATATACCATTCTCTGCTGTGGGGCTTCCCAGCTCCTTCAAGGTTACCTTTGGTCTCTTTGATGCCTCTTTGTTAAAGCCTTCCTTCCTCAGTCGGCAAGTTTTGGCACCCTCTGTAGGCAGGTTATTTATGGTGCCATATTTTTTCCATTTTGTTAGACAAACTTTTTTTATTCACCAATTTGAACTGTTGTGTAGTTCCAGTGCATAAAATTAAAAAATATATATTTAAATTACCGGTTGTAAGGTAACAAAGTAGGAAAAATGACAAGGTGATGAATACTTCTGCAAGCCACTGTAAATTGAGTGTGGGATTGGCTTCAGCTTCCCCCGCCACCTTAACGGATACGTGGTATAGATAATGGATGGATCCTGCACTATTTAACTATTAAAATGTGAGCAAATTGGTGATATTGACTATGTAAGCTGCTTTGATTAAAAGGTCAGATTTTCCTCATGTCTAATCTGTTCTACTGAAGCATGTGACAGTCCAATGGACTTAATCTAAAATAGATTTGACCTAAAGAGTACATTTTAAATAGATACCAAAGCTAAATAGTGTTAGAAGACATAAAGAGTATTAGAATTAAAAATTGTGAATGTATGGATGATTTGTTTTATTTTTATCTGTTGTATTTTTTAAATTGCAGCTCTCCTAATTCCATCAGAAAAAAAGCCATTTGAAAAAAGTGAAAGCAGACAAAATTCTTGGCTTCTACTAAGGATTTTGTGCTGGTAGAGAAGTAATATAAGGCAGAGATATTAATCAAGACATCTGTGCATCTGATAAGTCAATGGTTTGCACTATTTTTATCTACACCCATATGTTCTGGCTCAGCCAGCATGGTACCTGGGTAAAAACTTTAATCAAATTTAGCTTGGCCACTTAAATGGCATGGCTCACTTGGTGCTGGAAATAGCAACAACACAGGGGATTATGGGTAATTTGCTGAGCCATGCCACGATGGCTGGTGGAAAAGCATTATTAGTAAACCATCTCCTGCATAGTGAGCAGGATTCTGCTTTGAAAACTGCTAGAGAGACAGAAAAAAAAGTTTCTTAAACTTTGCAGTCAGAGTTATTTTGAGACATTGGAGGGAAAAACATGTATTGGAGGAAAATACACAGCTCTTTCTTCCTCAACCTGCTGAGAAACTTAATAATGCATCAGTACTATGGCTGAGATTTGATATATTTTCTGAGGGATTCTTATTGAAGCTGCAGCACTAAGAATCCAGTAGATGATACATTCTGACCCAACATCTACATGGTCATTATAGACCTGACATGCACATTCATCTCTTAAAATAAGGCTTTGATCCCAGTAAATCCATGGTGATGTCTACTTCGTGATGCTGTCAAGTCTTCTATCCACATAACTTCTAAACCTGTTACATAATTACACTCATAACCAAATATCTCTCAGTGTATCTCCACTTATGTCTATTTATATACAGTATATCTGCTGTATTGTTGGACTTGCTGTGCAAGTTTTAGGCATTCTATTTTTTGTACAAACTTATTTCCTTTTTATTCATTCATTCATTCATTTTCTAAGCCGCTTAATTCTAATTAGGGTCGCGGGGAGGCTGGCGCCCATCTGGGCGAGGGAGGGGTACACCCTGAACAGGTCCATCGCAGGGCCAACACTCACACAACCATTCACACTCACAATCACACCTAGGGGTGATTTGGAACAGCCAATTAGCCTACTGTGCATGTTTTTGGACTGTTGGAGGAAACCCACGCAAGCAAGGCGAGAATGCAAACTCCACACAGAAACGCCTGAGCCCGGGAATCGAACCCAGGACCTTCTTGCTCTGCGGTGGATGTGCTAAACACTGCACCACTGTGCCGCCCTTTTTTCTTTTTAATTTAATAATTTTTACATTATTGAGACAGTATGAAACATTTACCAGGATTTTCCAATGATTTCCAATCATTAGTTTTCCAGCAAAAAAATGTAAATAAATAATCCATCTATCCATTATCTATGCTGCTTATTCATCAGGGATGTAAGGAAAGCTGGAACCAATCCCAGTTGACTGGCAGAGTCCACCCTGAACAGGTCTCCAGCTTATTGCATGGCCAAAGAAGAGACAAATAAAACAATGACATGCTGTAGAAAACTGTCTGTCTGCCAGTATAAATTGTATGTCAGGCAAATTCAAATGGATGCTGCTGGGGTTTGCATACAAAGAAGAAAACTGTGGCTGGTTCAGTAAAACTTACAACCTAATTTTCTTTTATAAAATTGTAATTGAGACTATTTTTAAGCAAATGGTTGACACACTAAAGACACCAACACTTTCATTACTTTCATTACTTTTATGTCATTGATTATGGCATTTCACAGTGCTTTTTAATGTTGAAACATTTGTTATTTTAGAAGGTCTGTTCTCTCTTTAGCATTTCTTTGAATCTGCCTGAGGCGTTTGCCCAGTACTGAACATGTATGTATAATTCAGTGCCTTTTAGGAAAAACACATTCAGAGTAAATGATGTTCAGAAGCTTCTTAGGAGTTGAGAAATGTCAGAAAATGAAAAACACATGAGGAAAGTGAAAAAGGTAATAATCAATAATACTTTAGAACTGCACATCCTATACCAGTGAACCTATGAGAACTCATACTCATAATCTTAGACAGAGTTCTTAAAATAAGATAGATCTTTACTGTCATGTTGCATGAACAATGAAAATCAGTAATATTTTGGTTAGCGAGACTGATTTAGAGGTATTTATACAAACATGCATGCATTTATATATTATATCATTTATATGTATTATTATATAATTATTTATAATATATTTATATATTAGCCTAAGATTAACATACATCATCTGCCATATGTGAAATGAAGTGTGTTCCTCTCCTTTAGGTCTTATTCATTTCACTGATAACGTGATATGGGAAGCTGTTGCAACTTTTCATTAAACATTTGTGTGCTTTTACTTGCTTCAGCTATAAATGACCAATTGCACAGATGATTAACCCCTTATAACACTTGTTGGCCTCTTACAAATTGGTTTGAATTTGCAGTCATGACACAGAAACCTCTTTGTGGCAGCTCAGTGGTTTATGATAAGAGCTCTGATAAGAAGTCAGCTTCTCTGTGCTTGTATTTGATTTAAACACACTAGTAAATGTCCTTGGATAAAAGCATGTAATGAGTAAATGTATGCCAATGTTTGAGTGTTCTACTTGTCTGACCTGAAATCCATTTTCAGTGCCACGAATCCATTATGGGAGGCTCTAATACTGTAATGAGATCACAGTGTGAATCACACATCCTTGATTGGAATTAAGTAAGTATGAAATTGTGTTTTGTTCTTTTAAAATAATGTTTACATAATTACCAGTTGGTGGCAGTAAATCAGGCCCAACAAAGAAAGTGATTAATTATGTAGCTTTTAGATTATCAGCATGTCCGATCTTTGTATTTTGTTTTTCAAGTATTAGATAAAAACGTCTTACCAATAGATGAGTTATTTAGCTAAGCTTGTAGTAAGCAATTACCTTGATTACCCTAAATAGCTCTTATTCTAAATGAGAGTTATAGATAGAATGCAATGTAAAAAAAAATAATAAAATACTGATTAGGACACTGGGTGGCATGGCAGCCCAGCAGGAAGCCTTGCCTCCTCAGAGCTCCATCTCTTGGGTTTTTGTTTTATTCATGAACCTCAGTTACTGACTCTTACCCCCCTTTACTCCAGTGTGAACTAGTTGTAAGTTCGGGGCTGCTGCTGGTACTGGTTTGGCTCAACTTGCAAAGTTTCTAAGGACCAGTTTGTGTTTCCATGTGCTAGTGAATCACCATAGTGCCACAAATTATGTCATTGTATATATATATGTACTTTAATGCTAGTGCCAAGCACAACTGTTTCCCACACACACACACACACACACACACACACACACACACACACACAAAATATATATAATAATAATAATAATAATAATGAACATAATGTACTGGATACACTGCCTGGCCAAAAATAAGTCTTGCACGTTAATATTTTGTAGGACCGACATAAGCCTTCATTACAGTGTGTAATTGCCACGTTGCTTAATTTTTTTGGTTCGAGGCTCAGTAACATTATATAACAGTAAAAGTCAACTAATGACCTGAAGGTACTGAATGACCAGGTTGTCCCATCGATGGACTTTTCTTCCCTGATGACACAGATATAAAATTGGGGCTCAAATAGTGAAAGAGTGGTTGAGGCAATCATTTTCACACATGAACTGGCACCACAGAGTCCTGACCTTAACCCTATTGAAAGTTTCCTTTTAGTTCGATTTTCTTGTCATTAATTTGAGATAGGTGAAAAATGAAATGGAAAACTGGTGACATGCAAATTGATTGGTACCAATTACCAATTTATTTGTCTTCGTGTTTCTGGTAAACAAAATATTGGTTATTCAAACCACTACTCCTATAACCAATTACACTGTTGAAACATTTAATCAATCTGTTATGCAGTGTGTTCTCCTTCTGTCCAATTCCTTGTGGTTTGCCGCTTTCATCTCACTGTCCAAAAACTTGCCAGGAGGTAGACAGACAACTCTAAATTACTCCTGTAAGATACAGTGATTACCCCATTATATCCACTTTATTCTTATCCACTTCTGTAAAATATAAGCACAATTTGCCTAAGATAGGCCACTTCAAAGCCAAGGCTTCTCCACTCAGGAATCAATTTTACTCTTCACACACTCCCTCCATAAGGTAAGATACTTCAGTCTTTGTAAACGCTGCAGTAAAATGAGAACGTATTTGGTTGCAATTTCAATGTGTCAACTCTTTGAAGTACTTCTTGGTAATAAGGGTAATTACTCCAATTGTCTACGCATATTGGTATCTCTCTCTTTCTCATAAACCGAGGCAGGAAATCAATGCATTTTGGAAAGCATCTTGGCTGTTGTACTGATGGCACTGTATGGGAATTTCATTCAACCAGATCTGTACTGACTAACTCTGTGTTAAAATATAAAAGTGTGCAATTCAGGGATCAAAATGTTTTGTAAAAATTCACAAAAATTTCACTGTAAAGAAAAAATAAAAACGAGTAATAAATCCTCAAACGGGGTGCCTGAAACAGTAAACACGGAAGTGTTTGCATTAAAATGCACCGAGGTATATACCATTTGTTCATGTGTACGAGCAGACGCCTGCCTGATGTATGTAAATGTGATGTAGTATTATGTGCAGATGTGCCTAGTTTTATTTTATTCAGAGGTTCACTAGTTTATATCTGATTTGTATTCTGTTATTTTTAGCATTATCTTGCCTTATATGAACCAACGCATCCTCGTCTTATTCTCGAGATTTCACACATAGAACGAAACGAACCCCAAATGGCAGCCTTTTCAAACAGCCGAATGTAAACTATCAAATGATTTTTAGCAGATTTAAACTTCAAAGATGTAAGTAAAATCCACCTGATATTGAATATATACATATTTTCAGTGTAACCGGAGAGTTTGGAAGGCTTTTTTTTTTACATTTCACTGTAATGTGCTGTACAAAAAAAAAGAGAGAAACTGTTCTACCTGTTGAAACTCTTCTACCTATTGCAGTCATGAACTTCCAAATGTTTAGCATATTTTATGTAAATTATTCTCCTGTGAAAATCATGTGGCTTACAAGGAACTGATAGTGATGCTAGAATAAAATATATATATTTTAATAAAAACAGCATTTTTAAATATTAAATAATTTCTAAATGGTTTCCAGATTGACAGGATAGACAGATTTTGTAAATAAAACTTTTATTTGTAAAAGTCAGCAAAAGGGAGTTCAAATTGCTGTATATTCGTCATCTATTGTTCTGCGGATTATAAGCAAAAAGACAACATAATCAAAAGAACAGAATCCACACATTCACAGGATTCATGCAAAGCTGTAACACAAATTACAGTAGACATATTACTACATAGCCCTGCGATGGCCTGGCGAGCTGTCCAGGGTGTACTCTGCCCTCGCCCAGAGTCGGCTGAGATGGGCACGAGCCTCCCTGTGACCCCAATTAGGATTAAGAAAATGAATGAATGAATGAATGAATGAATGAATGAATGAATGAATGATATTATTAAATAATTGGTTAAATTGTCTGCTACAAATGTAACAGGAAAGGGAACAAGTAAAGAAAGTGCACTACTGCCCTCTGGTGTCCATGAAGAAGGATTTCACCTCGCACGGAAAGCCTTTATTTTTAGATGTATGTATGTACTGTATATATGCATTGTTTATATGTATGTATGTATGTATGTATATATGAATGAATGAATGAATGAACAACTAAATAAATAAATAAGTAAACAAATAAACTATATAAAATATATGTTTCTGTGTAGTTTATACATGCACTATATACACAATATATAGACAACTGACCATCACATCCATATATTCTTGTTGAACTTCCAATTTACTGTTTAGTCCTCCTTTATTGTTTCTTCCTTTATTATTATAATATCTTTTGGGAAGGCTTTTCAGTACATTTTGGAGTGTAGCTGTGGAGATTTGCTAATTCAATCACAAAGATTCAGTTACTCGTCACTTGTGTTATAGCAGCTACAAAGAGTCATTCCTCCAACATGGTCTTATATTTTTCTCACTTTATTAAAGAGACACTGTTAGCAGCAGTCAGAACACCCCATAACAACAACCACTAGAATTATTATCTCACTATCTGGAACTGCTCTAATCATTAGCTACTGTTTAAGCTTAATGATTTTCTAATAAAAAATAAATAAATAAACTAGTCAGGTTTATGTAAATGTTCAATAATGCACTCATTGGGTGTATTTAACATTTTCATTTTAGGTGTGTTGTTCACATTTTTTACATAAATTTACCCAGAACATAATAGCTGTAAACTTTCAATGAGTGGACCCAGGAGGGGAAAAAACCTGATCACCATATTTTAATAAGTCCTATACTAGGTCTATAATTCTTCTTGGCCTGCTGTAAGGCTGAGGACAGCACACCTACTGATGTCTCCTCATGATGGTATACATTTTATTAGTCATTCTCAATAACTGTAAGCACTGATTGCTCTTACCCATTCTACATAGAAAGTTAACAAAAATATAAATACACAAAATAATATCATTCAGATTAATTGCTAGGACCTAAACAGTTCATCAGTTAAAGCATCCAAATTCTTATCCAAAACAATTTATAGCTAATCTGTCACACAACTTCTATTCAGAAATAGAAAAAAAAATTAAAATGAAAAATAGTTTTTTTTCAGCCAAAAAAGCACACGAAAAACATATGTAATGTATTGTTTTATTTATGTAATTTTTTTTTGGGGGCTTTTTCATTGTTTTTTGTATCATGACAGACACACGAGCTCTGTGCACACTCACAAACAGGTGCACAAGAGCTGTGTAATGGCGTTAACCTCTAAGAGTTTTAGTATATACTACCTGAAAATATGAAGAAAAGCAAACAACATATTTCCATACAGTATTTAACCAGGACACGGGCAGGTCAGGTGAGCTCTGTGCGCACCCAGTGGATTATGTACTGTGTAGCTAAAGGCATCTTTTTAAACCCATTCCGAGTTTTAGTATATACTATGTGCAAACCAAAGAAAATAAAATAAAAATGAGATCTTTATGGTTTATTTTTCTATTTTTAAAATATGACAGTGATGATGCCACCTGCTCCAAGTGATCGCGACAACACCATGAGTGTCCTGCACTTTGATTAGGTATGTGAAATGCCCCGCCCACACAGGCTGGAAATTTTGCATTGACAAATCACCCTCACAATACCTGAAGGTAAGTTTTTAATGTTTAAAAATTAGTTCTTAATATATATACATATATTAATCTACATGTAGGGAAGGTTTGTGGAATATTTGAACACCAGAACATTGGTTTTGAATACCCAGAAAAAATGCATACATGGACGTATACTAAGAAAGTTTCACCATGTTAAAGGTCTGCCAGCATGGATATCGGTCACAAGTTTTCCAATTAAATCTATTCATTCATTCATTCATCTTCTTCCGCTTCTTCCGGGGTCGGGTCGCGGGGGCAGCAGCCTAAGCAGTGAGGTCC
>JBCNYH010000002.1:11775513-11786755 GCA_039654325.1 Tandanus tandanus | reverse complement strand
TATATATATATAATGATTAGGTACGCTCTTTTGGTCATAAATCTACGAGGGGTAATAGCCTTTGGTTGGATTTGAACAGCGAACAGCCACACACTGATGATGTAGAAAGGACACGAATAGCATCTTTTAGATATATTCACAGTGGTTCAGCTGATGCTGGGCCTGATTGATGTCACAGCCAGGTACGCCAAGTATGACTTCCGATGTTTTGACTGGCTAAAATTCTAGACAGGTTGCTTCGTGGCGGCTGTGAAACCAGTCTGACCACAGTTATCTTGATGTTCTAGCAGGCAGCGTAACCGAGTGTAAAAAAAAAAAAGAAAAATATGTGGTTTTCTATTTTCTTGTTTGGCAAGCTGAAATAGTAATCGTTCCTCCAGTGTGTGCAAAACCATGAGATTTCTTTCCCTTTCAATAGACATTCTGGTAACAATTAAACTCTATATAAACGGTTATTGATATGTAATTTTTTTAGTTTTTTTATCTTGTGAATTTTTTATAGTTAACATATTTATCTAAATTTTGATTGTTTAGTTCAAATCTATCATGATGTAGTGAAATATTGTGTGTTGTATTAACTTGTGATAAAATCATTAGAAATTTCAAATGTTTTGTTTCAAAAGTTTATGAAATTGAATTTGTAATTTTTTAATGAAATATTCGTGCAGTCAAAATTCTGTATCACTGTGAGATGTCAGCCACAATAGTATATCATTTATCAGTGCTTTGTGGCCTTAGTGTTCACATATAGAACAGAAATCTTAACTAAATTAGGAGTTCTTTAACTGCAGCTACATCAGGATAATCAGGATAAAACATTAAGTGAAGCTGAAAGAAGCACTGTGCCAAATCTATTCTACTCCTATTCCTTTGAGGGTTTATCTGATCCACGTGAGAGTAAGAGCTGAAGGCTTCCACCATTGTGCACACCTTGGTAGACAGTGCTAGACAATGCCAGCCTGCCACCTAGTGCTCCCTTCAAAACAAATATGTAGCTATGTTAGGAAAAGGTTGGGGTACAGCAACTCAAAATTTCATTTTAGGTTTTGTGCTTCTAAAATATAGACTGCCATTATAAAATATAGGACCTTCCATGTACTCCCATATTCCATCTGCTGTCTAAAATCCCCTCAAAACATTACACCTATGTTCATCTGCAGTTCTCAGAAGCTTTCCCTGAATTATAGGTCATAGGTCTTAGGGAGGGGGCAGTGGAAGAACCAAAGAACCATTGCTGATTTTCAAAAAAGAGTTGGCTGCATCGCCCTGTGATGGCCTGGCGAGCTGTCCAGGGTGTACTCTGCCCTCGCCCAGAGTCGGCTGAGATGGGCGTCAGCCTCGCCGTGACCCAAATTACGATTAAGGTGGTCAGAAAATGAATTAATGAGTTCTTACTAGACCTAAGCAGATCCAAGGCATGAAAAACTGGGCTGATTAGCCTCTTATTAGTACTAAAGCACAAACATCACTGTAAAGTCATTATCACATTGAGATCTTAATATGGTTTTGACTTTACCATGAAAACAGGATCCTGATGGACCCTCAACACATGATTGCACAAAGAAGCTTTCAGAGAGCTTTGCACATTAGAGCTAGCAAACCATCCTAACTACTTGTATACTTGTAACTTCCTGTACAACTATTGTATTGTGTCTTGGTACATAGAAAATGCATAGAATACATAGAAAATGTCTCAGGTCCAATTTATCTTGTGAATGGAGGAGCAGTAGTTCTTGTGTAAATTGACGGCATGATGAATTCTGCAGCCGGAATTCTTTTTGCGCTAAACCTGGCTGCCTCTGTTGTGCATCAGGTTCCTGAACTCCCTCTCGGAGTTTATTTTGTGATGATAAGCAGCTTGCTATACATTAACTCTTAGATATGAGCTAATGTTGTTACAATATATCATTCTGATTTTGTGTTGTGTTTTGTTTAAGACCCAAGAAGGACACAATGCTTGAGCAAGACTATTTATTTTATTCAGATCAAATGAACACATTTTTTAACATGTCAGGAAAAGAAAAAAGCATAATAGTACATCACTCAACTAAAAACAAAAAAAGGAATAATACTAATAAAAATTGTGCTAGATTGAGTTTATCATGAACACAGGGTTCATACTATCCACCAATTCCAAAATAATGTGAATAGTGAGGGACCACTGACCCGAACTTCCCTTTGTGTCACTCTCTATATTTGAGGGCTGAAATAGTACATGCTCTGAGAAAATGAAATCGGCGACATCAGCATTTTGGCAAAAAACCTGACACTGCATTCTGCTGAACTAGCAAATGCATCCCTCACAAAGATAACCTCAACCTGCAGTAATCATTAATAGCTGGCTCATATCCAGATCTATAAAGCCTCAATTGCAAAAGTATACCTGAATAAACTTTAACTGGCTGCCAGGTTTGTTTGTTTATTTATTTATTTATCTTGCTTTATTGATTTACAGATTGAGTTGTTGGATTAAGGAGCTGGTTTGTTTCTTTAAAGAACCATACAGGGTGGCTGGATTGATCGGTTGCTTTACAGATCTGTAGAGTGGTCGCAGGCATGGTTTTGTTTCTTTACAGAGAGCCATGGATGGGCTGCTAAATTGGTTTTGTTGTTTATTAGCAGTCTCTAAGCAAGGCTGGACCGGCTCATGGTAAGCAGATACGTTGTTCAGATGTTCAGATCGTGTTCGGACACGGCAGTGACTGAGATGAGCAGCGTAACAGAGAGAGAGATTTAGACAGATTGTTAAAATAGAAGATCAATTCAGGAGGCATCAGATGGCACATGTTCCTCAAATCCCTCACTCTCTCTTACTAGCGCCCTCTCTAGGATGACACGCCCTTCTTTGTAGCGCTGGCTGTCCTCAGTGGCAAACTCGTATATCCAGCCCAGCTTACTGTTGCAGTTTTTACAACTGACATCACGCACCATGTGCCTCCCTGTGAGCATCACCCGGTCCTGCACATCACTGTACTGCAAGTTCACCACCTAGAGAGAGAAAAGAAGTTTTCCTTAAATGAAATCTCTTGCTCATGGCTTATTCCTTTAGAGACATTTCTAAATAAATACTTTGGACCACCAGGTGTCACCATGTCACCATTCCAGAATAAGTGCCTTGGAGTCACTGACATTCTCCAGGTTGACATCATGAGATCGAATTTCAATCCTTCAGATACAGAAAGCATGTGGGCAAGTATATAAACAACACTGTATGCCTAGGAGCAGTTCACATACACAGTTATACACTGCAAGGCACACACTTTATTATATTGTTGGACCTCCTTCAACCTTGATTACAGTGCATAATCAATCATAACATTATTGTTACGCCAAACTTGAACAAGATCACAACATTTACTTCCATCCAGAGTCAGGTTCATTTTTCACGGACATCTTGAACTGATGACAGGAAAAATCGAACCACTCTATAAAGTCTTCTCCAGCACATCCCAAAGATTTTCAGTGGGGTTAAAGTCAGGACTCTGTGGTGCCAGTTCATGGGTGAAAATGATTCCTTGTGCTCCCTGAACTTCTCTTTCTCTATTAGAACCTCAATTTTATACAAGTATCACCAGAGAAGAATTATCACCAGTATCACCAGACAAGAAAAAAGTCTATTAATGGGATAACCTGGTTATTCCGTACAGTCAGGTCATCAGCTGATGTAATTTCATTGCCACCCTCAACCTGACCAACTGAACCAACAATGCCATGCTGATTACACACTGTAATCAAGACTAAAGGCGGTCCAACAAAATATTAGCGTGCAGGACTTTCCTGGGTTTTTTTGTTTTGTCCGGGAAGTGCATATCAACATTAACCCTGGCTAACTGACCGTCTCAGATGCTTCTGTGTACCTTTGTCTCATTTTATTTGGCTTGTTCTGGCACTGTATAGGATCTTTGGAGCAGGTTTGGAGAAGTATACAGGATGCTTTGCATTCACCGCACATCAACAAACAAGACCCCAAAGCACTTGAAACAAACTGAACTTAGTCTACCTCCCAAAATATTCTGAACTGCTTTGGATCATTCACATAGGGTGCAGATAAGAGCTGTTGATTCATTTATACTGCCTGAAACGAGCCATGTGAGAAAACACACCTAATCTCTTTTACATCCTTATGCGTTTTTTCTCATGGGTGGGCAGGAGGATAAAAACTTTGCGGACTGCTTTATATACAGCCTACTAAATCTTCCATGCAACTACCAATAAAACCATGCCGGCCCATAAAGTAGTCTTGTCCCACAAGGTTTTCTTTTTGGCTCTGTATTAATTTTACTCTATTACCTTTGACGTCATTTAGTATGATGGCTTTGAGTTCTACTCTGATGGTACACAATTATATCTATCAGAAGAAGCAGCACAGCAATGCAAAACAGAAGACTTTGTAAAGGAGATAAAACTTTTGGACAGATATAAACTGATATAAACACTCACTCACTATCGCCAAACTAATCCTATTATCGTCAAAGGGAGGCTGGAGCCTATCTCAGCCAACACTGGGCAAAGGCAGGGGGTACACCCTGAACAGCTAGCTAGACCATTACAGGGCCAACACACACACAACCATTCACATTCACACCTAGGGGCAATTTGGAACAGCCAATCTGCCTAATGTGCAGTCTTTGGACTGCGGGAGGAAACCGGAGTACTCAGAGGAAACCCACACAAGCACGGGGAGAATATGCAAACTCCACACAGAAACAATTAGAATACTGATGCAGGGAATTAAGTATTCTACAATAAAGAAAACAAAATTTAACAAACAAATAGCTATCTGTCATAATTATTACATTAACGTTTTTTATATTATTTACACTATAAATCTATTAATACATGTTTAACAGTTTTATCTTATATATGTTGCTATTTATAATTTACTTTTTACAATCTTTACTTTTTAAATTAAATATGTTTTAGAGGCTTACATTTGCATTTATAATTTTTATTTTTATCTTTTAATTGTGTAGCACTTTTGAACTTGTATGATGTGCATTAGGACACCAGTGCTATATAAATAAAATTATTATTATTATTATTATTATTATTATCAGCTGTTCCAAACACTTCCCTGAGCTGAAGGGGACCTATGGTTAATACTGAGCATCGCATGCAACTTAGCTACAAAAATATTTTTCTCACCCTAAACACTGTGCATGGGATGAGAATCCTCACCCCATGCACTCAGGCTTCGCACTGTAGGATTAAGATCTTTAAATTAAAAAGGACCTGATGGACTCATGAACATGAAGAGAACAAGATTCTCTCTTCTGAACTCTCTTCTTCCTCTTAAGTTTTCAGGTGGGTTTTTTCATTTGGGAACTGATGTCACGAATCACGTGACGAGTGGAAATCAACCAACGCGATATTGTTTAGGGTGCAAACAAAAGGTTCAGTCATTTCTGTCAGCTTTGAGATTTTGCAGCCATATGTCTCAACCAAGAATCCAAGATGTCACTGACAGTTTACCAGAGCCATAAAGTCCAAATCGTAAAGTCGCTATGACATCATCTTAAAATTCAATTTCAATTCAGTTTTATTTGTATAGCGCTTTTTACAATTGACATTGTCACAAAGCAGCTTTACGTAAAATTAATTTAGGGGGGAAAAAAATCACTGCTTTAAAACGGGTCACACAGTCTGTCCTTTATTTATTTTATTTTTTTATATATAAGTCTGCATGAGTCAAAAATGTTGTACCGGTATCAGGACAGGTTGGCTCCTTACTGTATTCTAGCAGTGCAGCATGTTTGCACCCAAAACAAAATGGCTGATGTGTTGCTAAGGAAGTCGCGTTGCCAAGGAAGTCACATGACTAATCCGACATCCTCCATAGTGACCTTTCTGCTACATGGTTTGTATTTTTATCTGATTTCACCCAAATGAGGATGGGTTTCCCTTAGGAGTCTGGTTCCTCTCAAGGTTTCTTCATGTCGAATTGCTCTTTGGGGATAAGTAGGGTTTGTAGAAGAAATGTTCTTTACCAGATTTGTTTTTGTCATGTAAAGCTGCTTTGCAACAATTGTGTCAATTGTAAAAAGCGCTACACAAATAAAACTGAATTGAAATGAGTTAGGCCTGGGTAGGAGGTGACTTTCTAATTTAAACATGTTGCTTCCATGGTTCGAAAAATTACAGATGCCATTCGTACTTAAAAGACCCAGTATGTACTAATTGGAGGTAATCGTTTGACCTTGTTGAAGAGGAAAGCACGGCCTGTTGCTCCTGTGAAGCGTGTGGAGATGAGCTCGGAGCGATTGGTCAAGATCGTATCACAGTTAGCACATGAGAAGAGGCGAGTGCCTCCAATGTGGTCCAGGAAGATTCGGCCCATCGTGCTGCAACAAGAACAACAACCACTCAGAACGTGTAATAATCATGACACATAATTATCAGTGAGGTTACTGTGGATGAGTGAGAAGATGGATAAACTCCTTCACATTAAACAGATGCCTTCAATACAAGAGGTAAAGCTAACAAGCCTAAAAATCTGATGGTTGCAGATATTCAGTGATATTGATCTACATTTAACCCAGGAGGATCTACAGCTTTCCTGGATCTACAAGAATTTAGACGACAAGGGGTTGGGTGCAATTAAAATTTTCCGTTTTAGAGGAAAATTAAGGTTTGAATATCAAGTTTCACATCAATTTCCACCAATAACAGCTGAAAATATGTCCTGGTATGTTTTCACGCACTGGTATGTCTTTTACCAGATTACTAACAAAATGTTTTTCAATCAAAAAAATCGACAATAACATTATCTAGCATGGTACCGAACAAATACCCGAGTCCAAACCCAGACGAACCTAATATACAACAGCAGTGATACCAGAACCTTTTCGAAATTTTAACGGCAAACAAAATCCCAGATATTTTGTGCATGTTTTGCTAACAGCTAGCGTTACGCTAGCCAGTTGTTTGTGACGACGTCTTACCTTTTTTGTTCTTCTTGTAACGTAACCCGTCCGTTTAAAACAAAACCTTGTTTGTCTGACAGGCTCTTTCGACGATTTATCTGTTTGTTTCGATGGTTTTCATACACGGTTGTCTATGTCAATGTTTTTTTTTTTTCACCGAAGTCTTTTTTGAAATCGTCCGTCTGTTTTGGTGCTATGTTGATATGCTTCTCAGCTGTTCCGCAGCCTATAGCAACATCCGGTGTTGCGTGGAAAATAGTCACTCTCCAAAAAAGGGAAACCAGAAATACCTTGCGCGCATGCGTGTTGTTGCGTCGGAAAGTGTTTCAGTGTGAAGAAAGAATTGATAGTGTGCGCGTGCGTGTGATGTGGTTACGCTTCTGCTTACTCTCACAGCCGGATGAGAGTGTTGTTGGATACAGAGGTTTAGTGGATAAAGTGGAATTTCAGTGTTGAATCAACATAAATGAAGGTTGTAAAGAGTGCTGCTGCAATAACACTAATTCAGCATGCCGTCATCGACACAACATTCCCCCTGGGCACAATGTGAGATCCATGAAGACATTTTTGAAGATTGGTAGTCATCAAGTGGCCTGCACAGAGCCCTCACAACCTCACTGAACCTCAAGCACACTGAACAGCACACTGGACCTCAACCGCACTGAACCAAAAACACACGGAACTTCAAAATTACTCAACCTCAGAGAACCTCACCAAACCTCAAGCACACTCAACCTCAAGCACACTAGACCTCAACCACATTGAACCTCAACCTCACTGAACCTCAAGCACACTGAACAGCACACTGGACCTCAACCACACCGAACCTGAACCGCACTGAACCTCAACTGCACTGAACCAAAAACACACTGAACCTCAGAGGACCTCAATCTAATGAACCTCAACCACAATGGACCTCAAACTCACTGAACCTTAATCCTATGAAACTCAACCACAGAAAAAAATGCATGGACTAGAGACATATAAATGTTATACAATTAAAGAAAAATGTTGTACATAAACAGGCACTCAAATAAACTGAGTAAAAGGGTTTGTGGCTTT
Source organism: Tandanus tandanus (assembly GCA_039654325.1). Lineage (NCBI taxonomy): Eukaryota > Metazoa > Chordata > Actinopteri > Siluriformes > Plotosidae > Tandanus > Tandanus tandanus. The sequence continues at coordinate 11,778,770 of JBCNYH010000002.1, read as the reverse complement.
TTTAAATGCTGACTTGGTTGCTGTCTTGTTGCTGTGCTCCTTAAAACCTAAACAATGCCTTCCTTTTTCAACTTAATTCACTGTAAAGGATAAAACTGGATAAACACAGCAGAGCTCTTCATGTAGTGGCTTGTAGTAAATTCATCATCCTGAGATCTTTGCATTCTCAGCTAAAATGCATATCTGCCCTTGCTATTGCGTTTCGCTTACTGTGATTATCAGCAACCTTTTTTCTTGCTTATCTGAAGCAAGAGTGAAAAGGACAAATGAGCAACAAACATGATCTGCAAGTGTTGAATATAATGACATTGTTTTAGTCATTAATAATTCACTCAGTACTAAAAACTTAGGGCTAGTAATGATATAAAGCAATTCAATAATGATGGGATTTGAAACAGGAGATGTCAACGGTGATTATAATCAGGATTTGGTACAATAGCAGCATCCAGGTACAGCCTAGAATGCCTTGAGTGGCAAAGACTCATCAGTTTGTCAATAAATGCATAAGAAAATTTTGGAAATGTTTAAAACTAAATATCCCCCAAAGAAAGACAGAAAGGAATTTGCAAACTTCCCTCTTTACAGTGCATAGGATTAAGGAATCTGGAGGAATTTTGGTGCGTAAAGGGTAAGGTCACAAGCCTAAGATGAACACCTGTGATCTCCAATCCCTCAGACAGAACTGCATCAAAAGCCATAATTCATGTTTCTTTGATATAACTATATGGGATCAGTAAAAATATGTAATTAAAATGTATTTATATAGCACCTATCACAAATAAAAATCAACAAAGTGCTTTACAGCCAAATAAAATACAGTAAATCTTAATAGGAAGAGATTAATGAGTACCAGTATTGGTCATCCTTACAGCATAATTTGTGCGTATGTAATACATTTAAGTGGTACAGATGCTTATTTTAACATAAATGACCATAAAAAGCATAAAACTGGTAATTTTATCCCGTAGATTACTAGCAGAGAGGATCCGCTGGGCCTTCCTCCTACAGCGCTGAGTGTAGAGGTTCTGGATGGCTGGCAGTTCAGTCCTGGTGATGCGTTGTGCTGATCTGACCTCCCTCTGTAGAGCTTTGCGGTCCAGAGCATTACAGCTGCCGTACCAGGTAGTGATACAGCCAGACAGAATACTCTCTATGGTGCATCGGTAGAAGTTGGTGAGTATTCTGGAGTCCATGCCAAAGCTCCTCAGCCACCGAAGAAAAGCCATTGCCTCGCTGCTTTTGTGATCACACCCACGTGATGTGACCAGCTCAGATCTTCGGTGATGTTGATCCACAGGAACCTGAAGCAACTGACTCTCTCCACCACTGTCCCCTCGATGTGGATAGGGGTGAGACCTTCACCCTGCAGTCTCCTGTAGTTCACGATGAGCTCCTTGGTCTTGATGATGTTGAGCAGAAAGTTGTTGTCCTGGCACCATGATGTAAGGGCTCTCACCTCTGCTCTGTAAGCAGACTCGTCTCCATCTGAAATGCAGCCGATGATGGTGGTGTCATCTGCAAATTTGATAACAGTGTTGGAGCTGTGTGTGGCCATACAGTCGTGGGTGAACAACGTATACAGCAGGGGGCTGAACACACATCCCTGGGGGGCACCAGTGCTGAACATCAGTGTGGAGGACGTCACACAGCCAATACGCACCACCAGGATCCAGCTGCATAATGAGACACTGATGTGTAGATCCGGGAGCTTCATGACAAGCCTGGATGGAATTATGGTGTTGAAAGCTGAGCTGTAGTCGATAAACAGCATCCGCCCATAAGTGTTCTTGTGGTCCAGGTGTGAGAGAGCAGTGTGCAGACCCAGCATCTGTGGATCTGTTTGACCGGTAGGCGAACTGAAATGGGTTGAGTGTAGCAGGCAGTGAAAATGTGATGTGAGCTTTGACTATATGCTCAAAGCACTTCATGATGATGGAGGTGAGTGCTACTGGGCGATAGTCATTGAGGCAGCTCACATTAGGTTTCTTTGGGACATGGACAATAGTGGTCCACTTGAGCAGGGAAAGGTTAAAAATGTCTGTGAAGACATCTGCCAGTTCCTGAGCGCATTCTTTGAGGACATGGCCTGGGATGTTGTCCGGTCCAGGAGCTTTCCGTGTGTTTACCTTTTTAAAGTATTTACACACGTTTGCCCGTGGGATCTGAAAAGGACAGCTGTCCTCCTCTGACAGGAACTCCGGCTTGCTGTGGTTCTCAAAGCGGGTGTAGAAGGTGTTCAGCTCCTCAGGTAGAGAAGCATTCACCTCCCCCATGTTGTAGCTCTTCCCCTGGTAGTCAGTGATGGTCTTTAGCCCACTCCACCTGTGCCTGATGTTTGATCTACTGTAACAGGACTCCACCTTCTTGTACTGGCTAATAATGTGTTATGCTACATGGGCCAGTGACGTAGCCCAGCCAATCCAACAAATTTGCACCATTATCAGGGTGGAACAGCAAATCAGAAAGGCAACATATCTCTGAGCATGCCTTGAGTCATAACACTCATGCACACCTTAAAATCAGGTAAGGACTGATGTTGCCGGAAGGATCCGCTGATGTTATGTGATCATTTTAAATAGCTAGTAATACTAATTCACCACTAATTCACTAAGACACCCTTTAAAAAAATATAAACATGAAACAGAATACAGACAGCCACAACTAAATAGCCACAATCTGGGTGCCACTGCTTGAAAGGGGTGATGCCCTTTAATCTTAAACTGAGTGTGGTGAACCACAAACAGCCTCTGACCTAATGACCTAAGACTGCTTGTATGAGTGTGAAGTTGTATCATGTCAGAGAAGTAGGTAGGAGCTTGTCTTCTGACATCAATATTACTTTGCCAAACCTTTGCCAAGCACTACATTATGGAGTTACTTCTACAAATGGCACTTTATTGCACAAATGGGAGATTTATGTTATTTGTATCCAGAAGAGATGTCGACTACTCTGGGCCAGAAGCATTTAAGACGGACCTTGACACAGTGCAAACTTGTACTGTGGTCAGATGAATCAGAATTCCAGTTCTTTTTTGGAAGAAATGGATACTTTCTTCTCTGGACTGTTATCAGCAGCAATCCAGACTGTTATCAACCAACATTCCAGACTGTTATCAGCAACAAGTCCATAAGCCAGGATCTGTCATGGTATGGGTTTGGGTCAGTGCCTTTGGCAAAGATAACTTAAAATTCTTTGATGAAAGAAAATTCTATCTAGTTTGTCTTTCTAGAAAGAAAAAAAAAAAAAAAAATATATA
>JBCNYH010000002.1:11733813-11747926 GCA_039654325.1 Tandanus tandanus | reverse complement strand
GTGTGTGTGTGTGTGTGTGTGTGTGTGTGTGTGTGTGTGTGTGTGTGTGTGTGTGTGTGTGTGTGTGTTGTTTTTTTCCAGAGAGTGCTGAGAGATTTAGTGGAGTCTGGACGTTATGACACACACTCTAATTTCACTGTGGTGCTGCAGCCTTTCCTTAGAGATTTAGTAGTGCCAGTGCTGGTTAGAAAAAAACACACACACAAATAATAATAATAACAGATATCCATAAAACGAGAATAATTAGTTACTGAGTCTCTCTCTCTCTCTCTCTCTCTCTCTCTCTCTCTCTCTCTCTCTCTCTCTCTCTCTCTCTCTCCTGAAGGATGGTAGTCCTGATCGGTCGTTTTTTTCTCCTGATTGTTTCCACCTCAGTCAGAAGGCTCACACTCTCATGGCTCGTGCTCTGTGGAACAACATGGTTAGTTGCTTCAAATGCACTAGATACTTGGAATAAGTATAAAAGCATTAGCATTACATTATTAATATTCATTCAATCATTTATTTTAATTTATTAATTCAGTCTTTGCGGTGAGGCTCTGAGAAGCATAAATGTTTAACAATTTATTCTGTCACCAGATAGAGGGGTTGGGAAATAAAACCTACACACAGGATTTCTCTGTACAGCTCCAGGTTAAATGTCCATCACAGGTCTGCACACACACACACACACACACACACACACACACACACACACACAGCAGAATTGAAATCATCATTCTTTAAGTACTTTATTTAATGTATTGTGTCCTTTGCCAGACCTCACCCTTACTTCAGACCTTTGAAAACAGCAATTACACATATAAAAGCCCACTGCCACCCCCACCTCCAATTTCAGTATGTATATTTATTAATTCTACTTCTTTATTGTTATCCTCCTCCTTCTCCTCTTATTTTTGTACTTGTTCTTGTTATTGTTCTTCTTCTTCTTCTTTTTTATTATTATTATTATTATTATTATTATTATTATTATTATTATTATTATTATTATTATTATTATTGCCTTTTTCTCATCCAGAACTGGGGCAGTGATTTCTCTTGCATGGACACTAAGCCATCAATCAGTGTTCCCAACTCAGGTAAGTCAGGAAGGGAATGAGGCATAAAGACAGACAAAGATAAATAGAAATGGGGAGGAAAAAGAGACAATATTAATATTACTACTGATAATACATCTATAAAAAATTACCTTAAAAAATTTTCAAAGAAAGATTTTACATACTCATAGATTGTTGCTATGGCTACATTACTTCTGAATTTGAGTTTTCTCTGCTTTTGTCACTTTTTGTTAACAAAATTCTGCATCCTAAAGCCTATAAAATGTTTTTATTCTGCTGAAGTAAAATTAATTGTGATTGTACGGTATAAATATTTAAAATTAAATAATAACACAAATTGTAAATCAAATTGGCAGCACCCTATTAAGGTCATGTGGTATTAATTAAAGGGTGTAAACCTTTTGTTTGTTTGTTTGTTTGTTTGTTTGTTTGTTTGTTTTGTATATATTCAGTTCATCATCTGCGGCCAGGGGATATCAAGGTGATCGCTGCACTCGGAGACTCTTTTACTGTAAGTCCCTGTGTTCTCTCTCAGCTAAGTGTAGTGTGTTACATAGTAAAAGCATGAATATCTCTGGATGTCTTAATTGCCTTTTATCAGCTGCAGCGGTGTTGTTTAATATGTTACTAATTTATCTCTCACACATGGATGAGATTTCATTATCACCTGTCCAGCTTTTTTTGAGTTCTGTAAATCTCCCAGGCCTACAAAATTCACTGAATTTATATTTATGTTTTCCAGACTGCACTCGGCACAAAATCCAAGAATTATACACAGTTTCATACAGAATACAAGGGAGTGTCATGGAGGTGAAACATAGAAGGATTTTTAATATATATGAAAAAAAATTGGATTGTCAAAAATGCATGACGTAAAATATTTGTGTGTGTGTGTGTGTGTGTGTGTGTGTGTGTGTGTGTGTGTGTGTGTGTGTGTGTGTGTGTGTGTGTGTGTCTGCTTTGCAGTATTGGGGGTGATCAGTCATTGAACACTACTACAACATTGCCAAGTGAGTTGAGCTCATCATTAACTTGGACACATAGTGATTTCATGATCTCTGGGATGTATTTACACTGACTATCGTGTTTCCCTTTTCCTGCGTGTAGTCAGTGTTTGAAATCTGTAGTTTTCTTCTTGCACTGGAGGCTAATATTGGTTACATATTGATCACAAAATTATTTAATTAATTTGCTACCTGTTTATCAGTGTGGTGTGGAATCCATATGACTGAATCGTCACACATCTCTAACACTATTTGTACATAAACATTTTTAAAAATAGGAGAATAAATCCGCGTTTTAGAAATATACAAATCCAGTTGTATCTCTTACATATCTGAGTCACTTCCCTGTTTACCATGCGTTTCATTATGCTCATGTTCCTGTTATATCAAATTTAAAAAAATAGAAATATCAGTGGAATATCAGTATCAGGATTTTTTACCATTTGTGGTGCTGCTGTCAAAGCTTGAAATATTAATAAGTAACAGATAACATTACACTTTTGTCATGTCACTCAGCACTACATAGAAACAAATACAACTGCTGTGATGAACGGCTGAACTGACAGTGTATGTTTTGTTTTACAGATATCTTGAAACAATTCAACCCATCTCTACAGGGCTTTTCTACTGGAGATGGCACGTCAGTGCAAGACGGATTCAACATGGCCGTGTCTGAAGCCTCAACCTCGTAAATATTCTCAACTTCATTCTGATTTTACTTTTATTAGAATATATCGCTTACTCACTCATTTGCTGAACTGCTTAATCCTATTAGGGTCGCAGGGAGGCTGGTGCCTATCTCAGCCAACGCTGGGAAAATGCGGGGTACACCCTGAACAGCTCACCAGACTATTGCAGGGCAACACACAAGCAACCATTCACACTCACACCTAGGGTCAATCTGCAACAGCCAGTTAGCCTAATGTGCCTGTCCTCAGACTGTGGGAGGAAACTGGAGTACCTGGAGGAAACCCATGTAAGCATGGGGAGAACTGCACGCAGAAATGCCCCAGCCTGGGAATCAAACCCAGGATTTTCTTGCTGTGAGGTCGACTTTTGTGAGGCTAATCACTATGCCACCGTGCCGCCCTGGAATATGATGTGAATCTGATTATTTTAATAAAGAGTGAATCAGGTTTGTCAGAGTAGAAGCACAGAACTGTAAATATACACTGAAACATATAAGAAATGCAACACCTTAAAAGGGTTTGTTTACATTTGCACAGTAATGAAGCCCCATCCAAGATAATCCACCCAACCGGAAAGTGTGTTGTGCTGAAACACCGTCTGAGCAGTATCCTCAGTACCTAGACACATATAATATTGGGGACAATAAAAAGCCATCCCGAATCACCCCAAGATGTGTTGCATATCGAGGGTGTTCTGTCAAAACCCCGTATGTCACTTTGAGTACTTTCGGGAATATACAAGGTTTTGACAGAACACACTCGATATCACAATTCCACAGATATCACAATTTGACAGGAAGAGGGCAGTTGGCTAACAAGAAGTTAGTCAGTATGTTAACTTTAGCTGTAAATTTTCATTTTAGAAGTTAGTTCTGATAGTTTGGCACCGCAGCAATCCAACAGCATGCCCACCCATGTTGCTGTCTTGAGCAATATCTGTGAACTAAACATAGCTCTTTTACAGCAATGAGACAACATTCCACAAGCCTTAATCAGTAATCTCATTCACTCTATGTGAATGAAATACACTGCGCTACAGAATGTAAATGGTGGTTACACCCGCTACTGAAAGTGTAACTTTGAACACTAACCCCCTCTCTGTCGGTCACTGACTGTAGTTGTTCTAGTAGATATTAGTTGATGAAAGTGTTTGCATTTTGTTGCACATTGGTGATTTTATATACATAAATTATTTTGTTAAAATGTTTAAACCATAAATACATCAAATGTTTATAAGTCTTAGGTGTTACATTCATATTTTGTTCAGTGTACATGGGGCAGGTTGTGTTTCATTACAGTTATATTCTATGTCTTAAAGAAACGTGGGTAAAATTTTATACAGCCTTTTCTGCAAGACAATTATATATAGTTTAAGCAGAGAGCTAGAACTTAAGTTTGTGTATTGGTTAACAATAACACACACTTTTCCACTTATTCAGGATATCTGATATCTGCATTAGATCTAGCTAGTTTCTCCATTTCAGGCATCAGTTTACATTATTCTGACCCAGAAACCAGCTCTGCTCCCCAGCTGAAACAGAGCTGCTTGCCTCTGCTGCTTTTTCCAACTCACTAGAGATATGCTGTTTAATGTTTCTCTTAAATTATAATTTATCTTGCTGGCAAAAGAGGGCTGTATACAAAACAAACTACTTTCAGAGAGTCATAGACAATAGAATAGAAATAGAAAATAGACAATAGAAAATAGATTTTTTTTTTTTTCCTAAATATAATTTTCTATATTTTTCATCAGTTATATTATACATCCCTGTCTATTTCTTTCTTCTAGTGATCTTGTTGTTCAGACCAACAGACTTATTCAAGCCTTAAAATCCAGTGAGGTGAGGATCATTTCCACTTTTCACAGTTATGGCTTTTGGTTCACAGTTTCACTTACTGACTCACTCACTCACGTTCTTACTCATTTGCCGAACGGCTTAGTCCTACTAGGGTCACGGAGACACTAAAGCCTATCTCAGCCAACAGTGGGAGAAGGCGGGGTACTCCCTGAACAGCGCGACAGTGTATTTACAATTTCATTTTTCAGTATTTTACAATGCAGGATCATGAGTACAGCGGGTAAAATTACCCATGTATAATTAACTTTTTTTTTTTTTTTTTTGCTTAAATTTGAAAATTCAGCTGAATTGCTAATGTGGCTAAACCTACACTCGGTCTGCAATACTGTGTTTCTTAAGTTTATTTGAAGTGGCTGCTAGAATTTTTTAAATGTGTTTAATAGAAAAGGATTTGATTGGATAATCACTTTGAGCAAAGCAGTGTAACCTCCATGTTCCTTATTTCTTAACTGCTTAGAAAGTGGGTCATCCGTTTACCGTATTAGCCCTTTCAGATTCCCTTATCACAGAATTACTCACAGAATTCTTCCTATTTTTCTGCAGAATGTAGATTTTGAAATGGACTGGAAGTTGATCACTGTGCTTACTGGAGTCAATGATTTATGCCAATATTGTATGGACCAGGTATGATTCATTTAGTATTGTCTAAACTCTATTGGTTGTTCTTGAAATTATTAACTGAGAAATGATATTCCTCATTTATACAGAATAACCTGTCACCACAGAACTACAGTCATCACCTCATGAAGGCTCTGGATCTATTGTATAAAGAGGTCAGAATATGATTGCCTTGGACTACGGAAATCTAGGACTATCTAAGTCAACATGTTAACTAGTTAATTGCAGTACTCTTGATTACCTTTTGCGTGAGCTACACGAAAGCTACTGAGATGTGCTGATTTTCGTTCTGCAGGAAATTACGTGTGTGTTTGTCTGTCCGCAGCCCACGACTTTTAAAAGTACAGACCTGTTTACTCTAATTTTAATAAATCCAGACTATCTACAGAAGGATTCAAGTTTGGACTTGATTAAATAGATGTACATGAGGTCCTGATTGTCCTGTAGCTGGTCTGATCAACTCTGGCAGTAAAAAGTGTTTATATCACAAATTTTAGCATTTTTCTTCACCTCATTTTCCATTTTACAAAAAAAATATAAATCTAACAAAAAAATAAGTGACTCAACAATTATGCGTAATTAAATATTTAGCAAATTGAATAATGTTAGGAATTGCCGCTTTATTAAAACTATCTAGATTTCATGTGCGAAAAATCAAAAATTATGATCACTTTAATTATACACTTGTAGCACACCACATAGTGTGTTTTATTAATTCATTCATTTTCTAAGCCGCTTAATCCTAATCAGGGTCGAGGGGAGGCTGGCGCCTATCTGAACTGACTCTGGGCGAGGGGCCATTGCAGGGCCAACACACATACACACAACCATTCACACTCACATTCACACCTAGGGTTGATTTGGAACAGCCAATTAGCCTACTGTGAGGAAACCCATGCAAGCACAGGGAGAACATGCAAACTCCACACAGAAGCGTCCGAGCCTGCGAATCAAACCCAGGCCTTCTTGCTGTGAGGCGGACATGCTAACCACTGTGCCACTGTGCCACCCACATAATGTGTTTATGTTTCACAATTAACCACTAAACTGTCTAGAAGTCTTTAATCTACAAGATGAATTATTTTACACTCCAAGACCCCTGCATTTAATAAAGCACTCGTTTTGTGTTCCATTGGGATTTGGTAGTGACCCCTTTAGGGGGTTCCACAAAAATTCAAGTTTCCATATGTAACTGCTAATCTGCCTTTCATTTAGACTCTAGCAGTATCTTTGATGAAGCATAATAGTAAAGCAGAAGGATTTCTAGGTTAACAATTACCTTTGACTGGAAGCAAATATTCACCAGGACATACAGGGACTACATTACAAATATTCAGTTATATTTATAAAAAAAAGAAAAAAGAATTGTATATTTTTTCTGCAGCCAAACTTTCAATCATTTAGTCAGTGAGTCTTGGTATGGGAATAATCATAAATCATGGAATATTATTTGATTATTATCACTAGTTAACGTCCCTCTATTTCCTCCAATGCAGGTACCTCGTGTTCTTGTGAATGTTCTCACAGTTCCTGAAATCGAGATCTTGAGGATGGTCAAGAAGAGTTCATTAGGCTGCAGCTTTTTCCCCAGGTTTTTAAAGTTCCATCAAATCTTTTCTGAGTTGAGAGCTTCTGTCTTGAAATGTTACTAAGAATAGGACAGGTCAAAAATAATAGTTGAAAGATTAAATTTTAGATTGATTCCATATCTCTAGTTGTATTACCACTAGATATTGTATGTATATTATATGTATAAAAAAATGTATAGTGTATAATGTATAATAAAATAATATGAGGGATCCTCTGAAGCAGTGAAAGAGAACTCTGTGAAGTAGTGTGAAGGCTGGGTGCTTATTAACCTCTTGATGAAACTTGCACTTGATAAATTGCTGAGGATTTTAATTAGTGCGGAGGAAATAATGCTGAGGGCCTTTAGATCTATAATTGAGAAACGTTAAATTTAGAAGATAAATATGACAGTTCCGTGTAGCACTTTAATGGAGGTGTTTGTTTTAGTTCAGTCTGGGCCTACAGTATGTTTAGTAAGGTCTGTTCTTATTTCTGTAGGTTCTGACCCCCATTTGGTCTGATTTACCAACAGTTTGGAGTGTAGGTCTTGTAAAACATATCAATTTAGACCTCTTGTAATTTTTGCCGTTCATTTTTGCAGTGACAGCACACAATTGCACCAGTTAGCGAGCAATAACCAATTAGCAGTTAGCTAGTAATTGCTCCTGAGTAAGCTAGCAGTTGATAAATCTGTTTTTACTGGGAAAGTAGTCCAAAAAAAACAATCACAGAACAACACAGAGAACAAGAAGGTCTCAACTCAACATTGCATGTACCTGCAGGGACATCCGCCTCTTGGTATTGAGTCTGATCTTGGCTCCTGAGTGGCACAACAGAATCGTTTTTGTCCTGCCCTCCCTTGATAGACATCCATGATTGAGAGTCCTAGAGCTCATAATAATTAATTAACCATAGTCTCTAGGTGGAAGGGATAGCATTATTTTCTCGTCAGTGAATCATAGCAACAGTAACCATTCAGGGGCATTGGTGAGCCCCTATATGCAGAAGAGGGCACTCCTCTAATTATGATATACTGCTCTGTCACATGGCATAATCAGTGGTTTAATAAATAGTAACTTGCCTTGTGTGTCTAAGACGAAGTGTCGGTTCATCCTGACCCTCTATTGTGTGATAGATGGGAGCTGGCGAGTAGATGACAAATGGCCGTTAAGAAAATGGCAAAGAGATTGTAGCAGGATTGAACTCGGATTATGAGAATGCTCCCTTTGTATGAATCCCTTTTGTCTAAATTTGATCTTTTGTATCTTGACCTACATTTGATCTACCTGCTAGCATGTCCGAACTTATCAGCCTACTGTAGGTCTGCTCTTGGGTTTCAGTAGGTCTTGTGGAAGCCTAACTTATCAGATCTGATACTGATCTTCTTTAGGTCTGATCTAATTAGGGTCACACATTTAGTTGATATAAAACACGTATATAGATCTATGTGAGCCTGATCTCAGCTCCAGTTTTGTCCTGTAATCATATGGATTATTGATATAGTCAACCTTAAAGATCTTGGCCTCCATTTCAATCATTATTCCTGCACTTGGATGTGCTTATTCTACAGTAAATATACAGTTTATCTAATCTACTTAGTAAACCACTGATTTCTATCTTCTGTCTCGTTTTGTTATTCAGACCTTCATGCCTTGTGCAAACCCTTACAGTTCCTCTCACTTTTTATTTATGTATCTATTGTTTACAGAGATTTCTGTCCATGCCTCATGACCCCAGATGATGACACATCAGCGCTAACAGAGCTAAAACTCATTAATCAAGAATATCAGGTAAATTGATTGAAATGCATTTTGTTTGTTTTATCAAACACGTACAATCTTTTCTGATAAGCTTTTGACTTCATAGTTGGGCAACATGGTGGCATACTGGTTAGCACGACCGCCTCACGGCAAGAAGGTCCTGGGTCAGTGTCTCAGACTCAGTGAGGGTGTTTCTGTGTGGGTTTTGCATGTTCTCCTAATGCTTGTGTTGGTCTCCTCTGGGTATTCCAGTTTCCTTCCACAATACAAAAACATGGATATTAAGTTAATTGGCTGTTTCAAATTGACCAGGTGTGAATGTGTGTGTGTGTGTGTGTGTGTGTGTGTGTGTGTGTGCGTGTGTGCGTGTGTGTGTGTGTGTGTGTGTGTGTGGGTGGGTGGGTGGGTGGGTGTGTGTTGGGTGTATTGGCCTTGCGATGAATTGACAAGCTGTTCAGGGTGTACCCTGCCGGCCTCAGACACCCTGCAACCCTAGTAGGATTAAGCAATTCAGCAAATTGGTGCATGGATGGACTCAGTTGTCTCTAGCATGGAAAAAACTTTAATTCCAGGAGTGAAATGATACCATGATGTGGTAAATAATTTATTAGCTTCTCTCAACTCCAAAATTCCTTCTCTCCTAGACAACGTCCTTTAACCTTATGTAACCTTTTGCTGTTTCCTCTCTCTATTTTCTTGCTGTTAGACTGAAGTGGAACAGCTAATATCTGGAGAACGTTATGATGGCCGTGAAGATTTCACTGTTGTCCTTCAGCCTTATCTTCAAAACACAACCTTTCCTTTAGATAAAGTGAGTGTGTTTTTAAGTCCTGAACTGCACATTGTGGCTCTGAAAGATTACAAAATGCTAACAGTTTTCATTTTGTTTTCTTTACATATTATAGGATGGAAATCCTGATCTCAGTTACTTTACATTAGACTGCTTCCATTTCAGTGAGCGGGCACAAGCTGAGATGGCCATTGCCCTTTGGAATAACATGGTAAGAAAGAGCTTAACTGGTGATTTGCAAAGTTTTGATGGCTTTAACAGTGTACCTTATCCACCTGTATATGACAACCTGTGGAGCATTTAGTACAATAGACAATTGTGGAGTGGGGGATGATGATGATAATGATGATGGTGATGATTATTATTATTATTAATGTGTGTTGTTTGTGGGTCTTATGGTTCCATTATCTTTAATGCACCCTTATTTTTAATAGTTTAGGCAACGCTGCCAACTATAAACCCACCGTGTGACATCAAAACAACTCACTGATTAAGTTTTTTCAATGGTGGCATAGTGGTTAGCACGTCCGCCTCACAGCAAGAAGGTCCTGGGTTTGAGTCCTGTGCTCAGGTGTTTCTATGTGGAGTTTGCATCTTCCCCGTGTGCATACGTGGGTTTTCTCCGGGTACTCCAGTTTCCTCCCACATGTCAAGGGCATGCACATTAGGCTAATTGGCTATTCCAAATTGCCCCTAGGAGTGAGTGTGAATGGTCATGTGTGTTTCCCTGCAATGGTCTGGCAAACTGTTCAGGGTATACCCTGCCTTTGTTCAGTACCGGCTGAGATAGGCTCCAGCCTCCCCACGGCCCTAGTAGGATTCAACCGTTCGACAAATGAGTGAGTGAGAGAGTGAGTGAGTTTGAGTGACATCTTTATACAGTCCAGTGGGAAATTACCAGCAGGTTAACAGCAGAATGTGGAGTAGCAGGTAACTTCACAGTTCCAGGGTCCCGGTTTAATCCTGAGCTTAAGTTACTGTTCACCCCATGCTTATCTGAGTTTCCACTGTGTTCTCCACTTTCCTGCCTGGACTACCTAGTTATGCGAATGTGTCTGCGAATGTTTTTCGGCACTGAATTAGCATCCTGTCCTTTCGGTAACATGGCACTCTGATCTTCTGTTTCTCTAGTTGGAGCCAGTAGGAAATAAGCAGAACTTCAACAACTTTACATACGATCGCACAAAACTTAGGTGTTCATCAGAGGTGAGTGTGATCAATAATTAGCATAGCTTTGGTAATGGATTGTACAAAAGTAATGGGTGCTATAATAATAATAAAGGTGACATACAAGAGCTATTAACATAGTACACAATGTACAAATATGTATACACATGTGTGTGTATTATAGAGATAGTAGTCATGTGTGTTTAGACTCCTGTATCAGACTTTAACTGAATGTGTTGAATTATAGAGTGCTGTCTGTTATGGATAAAAGCTGTCATGAATGCTAAAAGTGATAACATATCTATACTATACACCGTCTCAACAATGTTATTTTCTTGAAGACTGTTACATTTTTAAAAATCCTTCAATTGCAGTCAACAAGGTGACGTGCTACTTAGTCTAGAAATTACTTTTAGCACTTACTACTTTTAGAACATAATTTATGTCACACAAAATACACACAGAATAAACAACCATGTTTTACCACATTATATTTTTAGACAATATATTTTAAGTCAAATTTGTTAAGTGTGCTTAGAGATCCATTCAAGTGTTCTGTAAGTAATGAATTGTATGCTGTGAGGATTTTCACTTATTGTTTTAATTCTTTGTGAAATGCATGCTGGGTAATCAAGTGAGAGATCGCTGCTGGGCCTAAAAAGAAAACAGCAAGAACAAATCATGCTAAAATAGCTGAGAGAGCATTTCTTTAGGTTTATGTTTAGTTTTTGTCATGAAATTAAAATTTTGCTGACAGCAAAGTTCCTTGCTATATTTAAAAAAAAAAATTAAAAGCAAAATGTACTAAAGATGATGTCGGTGTCTTTTGATTTACTATATTTGGGAGGAAGAAGTGCTTTCATTCCTATATAAAATAGAATCGTTCTATAGGCTTAGTGTTAATGCTTCTCTTTTATTCTCTTTCTTTCTCTTTTAGAGTCTCATTCCATTCATCTATACCAAAATAAACAGCCGTCCTGATTTCAGCACAACACCGCAGCCAACATCCACAAACACCCCAAGGCCCAGCACTCTAGCACCCAGCACCCCTGCTCCCTGCCCCAACAGTGTCCCTGTGTGGGTGCCTGCCCTATTTGGGGTCTTAGGTTTACTCCTTGGCTGGGGTGTCACATGGCTATGTATGCGCCGATGGATTAAGAAGCAGAACAGTGAACATAAAGTGAAGGAAAAAGAAATGGAAATGAATGGAACTAGCTTTTAGCCCTGAGTGACGTTTACAAGGTCACTGACTTCAGAAGCCATATAGGCTTTTTAAAGTGCTGTGCATCCATCAACCTGGATGTGTATGATTATAACATGACTTTTATATATCAGTGTGAATCTGCACACACACACACACACACACACACACACACACACACACACACACATACATAAAGCTGTGTTAAATGGACCAACACCTACATGCCGTTACTTTGAGTAATTATCTCATTAAATGCAATGAACTACTATATATAAATTGTTTCACTTGTCATATGAATATTATGGTACAGTGAAATTTTTTTATTCACACATCCCAGTATGCTGGGTTTCAAACAGGGTCAATCATGATACAGCACCCCTGGAGCTGATAGTGTTAAGACTCTATGCTGAAAAACAGTGGTAACTTGCTGGAGTTTGATCCCCTGGTTTTACAGAGCATTATCCACTGAGCCAGTATTACAAAACACAGAATAATTATCATATAATTATAGCAATGAATGCAAAAGCCTTGCAATTGCATGTAACGTGAGAAATATTCTATACTGTGATTCTGTAGAATTTTAAATCTAGATTTTTTTTGTTTGTTTGTTTATAAAATATAATGTTTGTATAAAACTATATATTATTAGTCCTATAATACATGCTGGAATTATTATTATTATTATTAATATTATTATTATTATTATTATTAATATTATTATTATTAATATTAATATTATTATTATTCCTGTAAATCCATTAATATATAATATTATTTCCAGTTATTCTAAGATGTTATTCTGACATATAAATTGAAAATAGTATACATTTTTACTGCCTGTCTTGGTTCACATGTGCAGAGTTTAAATTTGTACTCCCCCTGTGTACACGCACACATCATCCTTCAGAAATAGGACTGTTTTCATCAGGATTGTTAGAATTGTGAATGTAAATGTAATTAATAAATTCAAACAGACTTGTCTATGAGTTTTAGCTTCTGGATATATCTTCCTTTTTTCCAGCAGTAAGAAGCCTTTTTTATGGCAGGTAATGCACCACTTCCTGTATATTTAATACTGCCACCTGCTGTTCATCTCTTCTTTCTTGTATTTCTTGATTACATGAATCAGTGAAAGTATTAAAACTAGTCATGCAGTCCCAACTTTTTCATTACTGCCCCAGATTTTAAATTAGTTTTATATTGCAAAAAAAAAAAAAGATGCAAGCTAGCATTAAGTACTTTTCACTTTAATAGCATACCAGTATAAGAAGAAACATAGAAATGCAGAGAAATCTCACATGCTCTTAGATAATGGTATTTAAACATTAAATGCCTATTATATAAACAAAGTTTAATTTTAAAGGGTTTTTTATTTTTTATTTTGTTTATTTGTTTTGTTTTTTATTTTTTATTGGAGGACAAGCAGCAGTCCCATACAAGACTTGATACGCAATACAGGTCACTGTGGTTCTCATGCATTTTTGATGAATGGGCATTATCTACTCCAAAAATCCATCCTCCAGGACTGTGTATCATACAATAGAAATGGTTCTGTACATCAGAGAGATTCAGTTTCTCAACCTCATTTGATTTAAGTAATTATTTGCTATAAAACAAGATTTAGGTTTGTTTGTTTTGTTTTTTTATAACATATGTCTGCTTGTCCTTATAGTTAAACAATAAAAGACACATAACAGTAGGCTCTTAAAACTAGATACAAATATTTTCTGTAGAACTTGGTCAGTTTAAGAACTGCATATACTTATGTGCAAATGTCTGGCCACCTCTGACCAGTTTACATATTTAATAGTGAAAAGCACTTTTCCCTCAATATTAATGCACAGTTACTTTATATTCCGTGTATGTATGGGTATGTAACTTCTCAGAAGAACACATAGTATATTTACTCAGTTGGTATAAGTGTTAATACTAGCTAGCATGAAGTAGGTAGATTTAGGTTGCTACATGCTTTAATATTATTTCAGTAAGGTCCCCATAGCTGGCTAGCATATTAAACAAAAATTTATGAGATTCTGCTAATAGTGTTTTATGTCATGGTTTATGATGAATTTGTAGTCATTAGCTGGTTGGTAGGCTGTTCTCTGTACAGGAAGACAATGGTGAAAAGACAGTTAGATGTCTTACTATTATAAGTTTATCTGGTCAGTTAATCTGACAGCAGACGAGTCTTCAGCAGGTTTTAAATTCTGAACTCTCACTCTGAATTTGTTTCTGATCCCTGCTGAGAAATCCACTTTGAGCAGTTTTCAGCTAAATGCTCGTTTTTGTGTTTAATCTGAAGTTACTATATATATATATATATATATATATATATATCTATATATATATATATATGTGCAAAGAGAGGAAGAGCGGCGCGTAGAGAGAAAGGTCT
>JBCNYH010000002.1:11702282-11725697 GCA_039654325.1 Tandanus tandanus | reverse complement strand
TGTCACTGCTGTCCCCCCAGTGCAGCTAACTGGGTTATCAAAGGCCGGCCATGTCTCTCACTGTCTGTGGGGAGAGGTTTAGGCTTATGGGTTAAAAGAACTATTGCTGATTTTTGTCAAGAGTAGTCTACATCGCCGTCAGCGTGTTTCTGCCCTGCGATGGCCTGGCGAGCTGCCCAGGGTGTACTCTGCCCTCGCCCAGAGTCTACTGGATACTGCAATATGTGTCAGGTCAAAAAGACGGTGGAATATTTGTCATGCCCAGAGTATGAGCAGGACAGGTGGTAGCAGCTTTGCAAAGGATGGCCCCAGTAGGAAACAGGGTGGAAGATGTGATAAGATGTGGAGAAACGTTGGAAGGAAGAAAGGTGATTTTTAGTTTCCTTAGCAACACTGGTCTAATAAAAAGATTGTAGCAGAACAGATGTAATAGACGAGTGGAACCAGAAGGTGGCAGCAATGCAACATTAAGGATGCCAGCTGCCGTAAAACCCTAAAGAAGAAGAAGAAGAAGCAATCTGATTGGCTACTGGGTAAGCGGTCAGAGTTCGCCAAGTTCGAAAGCAAAATGGCTGCTGAACCAACACGAGAGTGGAGCGATGAGAAACTGAGCAGTGATGAAGTACCAAAGAAAGATTTAATTAAATTTCTACAGGACAATTCAGCACATTCGGTATTCATGCACAGGTTCTATTGGTGTTGAGAGGCTTTGCATGAAAAGGATTTGTTTTGTTACACAGTCAGATGGCTGTCGCTGACTGCACCACGAATGGCTCTCTAGTCCATAAATATTGAATGAAAGTAATGGTTTCTGAATCTTATGTAAGAAGGTATACTGTAGGGAGTAATTTGGAGGTCAACATATTTCATTATACATTCTGTTTGATGTACTAGCCAGAGTTTAATGTGTTATAATGTGTTCCTGTGTGACACTGTAAAATTTAACAAGCAAAATTATCACCAAATACACATCGACACACTTCTTTGGCCTGCAGTGTGTATTTTTTGTGTGTTTACAGTTTCTTGTTGAGCACAAACTCATGGGAAATATCAAGAATGTTGCAAAGACTGCAAAAAAAGAGCAGCTTATTGTCGCCTACAACCAGCTGTTTCAGAGCAAGGTATGTACTATCTGGTTTATTTTTATAGTTTATAGAATATATTTCATTAGATATATTTCATTAGATACATAATTCAAATATATTCACTCGATTTGGTGAATTAATTTGCCCGAAGATTGTCAGTAGATTTAAAAATCTTAATATCTTATGTTGGTGATGCAGAGGTTTAAAGGCACAGAAGTGGAGCAGGTGACTGAGGAGGTGAAAGCTGTGAAGATTGAAGAGAAACCCAAAGAATCAAAGACAGAAGTTGTAGATGAGGTAGAGGAAAAAATTCAGCATATGTTGTTAAGGTTGTGCTACTCGAATCTGAGTTTTAAAAAATAGTTTAGTGTTAGATAATGTTCTTTCTTTTTTGTAAGAAAATCTCTGTTGTTTTTCTCTGCTTAGGGCCCCCCTAAGTTCACAAAGTCAGTGTTAAAGAAAGGAGACAAGACCAACTTTCCCAAAAAGGGCGACACAGTGGCGTGTTGGTATACTGGCACGCTTGAAGATGGCACTGTTTTTGATACCAACATCCCTTCAGGTTGTACTGTCATCCGAACAGCAATAATAGTGTGTTTTGGTAACATTCACAGCTTTGTGGTTAACTTAAACATTCACATTTATTTAGTGTCAGAGAGTGAGAAAAATGCAAGAATGTGATATTAATACAAATAGTGTGGAGCTGTAGGAATTTTCCCTTCTCCTCACAAGTGCATTATTGAGGTTGGGCGGGGAGACCTGGGAAGCAGTTGGTTCTATCATTAGCAATGGCAAAGAGTACAGGTGACCTCAATTAAAATAAATATTTAAGCAAAAACAATTGTCTAAAATTGCGTGCTTCCAATTTTGTGACAACAGTTTACCGAGAATAACCAAAAATGTGGGGGTAAAATATCAGATGTCCACATACCTTTGACCCTATTGGGTGTATATATGACACAATTTTTTCAGAGTTACAGCAACTCAGCCTGTTATTGGTCAATTTGACAAGCACCAGGGTGTACAGATGAATAGGTGAGAGAATTAGACAGACTAAAGGAATCTAGTGCTGCTGTATCTGTCTTTTAAATAGAGTAGGGGTGTAAGATAAAGACAGTGTATCTGTTTAATTTTCATAATTCTGGGATCTGTGTGTGGATTTAAAGTTAAGTTGGCATGCATTAAAGAGGATTTTAAAAACAACTTGTAAATATGAACCTACAATTATGATCCTGGAAAGCCTTCTGAATCCTTCAGGTAGTTAACAAAAGACGGCAACAACAACATGGTGTATGGCCATTTCTCTTTTTAAATTTTTTTCTCTCTGATATTCTGGATCCATTTAGTACAAGTTATTTGTTCATTCAGAATACATCCCTAAGATGGTGTCAAATTCCACTCATTACTGTATTCTCTGCAAGCAGCCGGTTAGACAATCCACAGTGTGCAGAGAGTCAAATAAACCAACATGCTGGTTAAAGACAATTCATCAAAAAAAAAAAAATCAGAATTTAATCATAATATAAGTATTTAGTAGAATTTAAATTATTTTTCATAATATTCCCATAATATTTATGGCAGTTTTCCATTAGGTACTACCTATGTGAAGAGCAGGGCCCTGATTGGTGATTAAGCAGTATGTTATTGACTGTAATTGTCTTTTACAGCAGCACGGAAGAAGAAGCAGGCCAAACCACTTTCCTTTAAAGTTGGAGTTGGCAAAGTTATTAGAGGGGTGAGTACTTTTTTTTTTTCATTATATACATGTGATTATTTATCTATTCCTCATTACTATTTTTACACTCCCTGTATATGTACATGTGCACTTGCAGTGGGATGAGGGACTCCTGACTATGAGTAAAGGCGAGACTGCATGCTTGGAAATTGAGCCAGAATGGGCCTACGGTAAAAAAGGGCTTCCCGATTCTAAGTATCCTTTCATAGCATTGGAATGTTGTTTTTAACGTAACTCTGACCAGCATGGCCATCTCCAGACTTTTCCAGTTCTTCTCTTAGCTCAGGTGAAGTTCATTGGTTGGCTGAATGGAGGCCCATGAGACTCCAGCATGACTGTAGACTTTAGAAACGCAACTCAAGTGAAAGATTTTTAACTGTGCGAAATTGTCCTGTTGAAAAGGAATTAAACTCCGGAGTGCCTGCAGTTATAGAATAATCAGTAGTGCAGTGTGCCCCGGTGCCAAGTGAAGTCACTTATTTTCCAATAACCAGAAATGTTTTCAGTGTGGTATAAGAGAAGTGAGAGCTAAGAGTCTATTTGTTAATTAATTGAAGGATCCGATTGCTTTTAAAAATCTGTTTCTAGTTATGTTTAATGTTGTGTAACATTCATGAAAGAAAATGTGCCCAGTTGGCACTAATCAGCATAAAAATATTTTCTATTTATAAACTGCATTTTATTGAAAATCATGTACAAGATTCTGCTTCCAAAGTCTACAGTCACGCTGGTGCAACTCTTCCATGTTCTGTTTTAAAGGAAAACTTTTTAAACCTGGGTTCCATTCTCATATGTTGTGGCCATATTTTTTACAAAGGAATAAAGCAATTTGTTGTTGCTAACACCTGTATACACAGCACTCCACACCTCCTTTGGTCTCAGCTATGTGTATTTTAATAAGTTTGTCATCTCTTGCCCTGTTTAAGCCTTTTTCTTCACAAGAGCATCTTCATACATTTTAGCTTTTCAGAATAAGAATTTTCACATGCTAAAATGCGGTGCCTCGGACCCCAACAAGCGCATATTAACGAGACTACTGTAATTTTCATTAATGGCATGTATTTTTTCCAGGTTAACAGGAAAAATTATGGAATCACCCTTTAATTTTATTCATTCATCTTCTGAACTGTTTATCCTACTAGGGTCGCAGGGAGCCTTAAGCCTATTCTGGGCAAAAGTGGGGTACACCCCGAACAGCTCACCAGTCCATCACAGAGCGAGCACCATTAATATTCACACTCAAACCTAGGGGCAGTCAAATGTCTTTGATGTTAAAGCATCAGGACACAATATGCCTTGAAAGTAATGAGTGCTGATTCCATTTTGCCAGTGGTTGTAGAATGCTGTAACTGGCAGCCACAAAATAGTGATTATTATAAAGGTGGGAAAATTGGGTCTAGATTTTAGATTTGTTTTATCCCAATTTTGCGTTGTGTAAATGAAGCTGACGCTGTTCTGTATATTATGAGGTAATCACTAGATAATTGTGTTATCTTTGGCATTTGGTTAATTAGGCAAATTTACACAATTTTAATTAGTTCAGGAAAGGTACAAATATTGGTTTCTACCAGTTTGTGTATTCTGTTTAAGTCAGTGTTCAAAGCAAATCTGATATCTGGTCCTAATTTTAGTGTACACGCATCCAGGGTGCATCATTTGTACTATTGTACCATTTTCCTTAATTTACAAACCAGAATCCCACCAAATGCTAAACTTATTTTCGAAGTTGAATTGGTGTCCATCGATTAGGATTCAGCGGAGCAAGATTCAGCAGAACGTGTTTGGATCAACCTTTATATTTAACTCAGTATACAGTGCAAAATTACTCTTTATACTACATGTGGGAGCACAACATATCATGCACTTTCTCATTACTCTGCATGTTTGTGTTAGAGGAAATTAAAAAGGAAGAGGCAGAGTTGAGTGTTTCCTTTATCAGTATAAATTCTTCTGTCTAAATAACAGACTCTAATCCTAATTCAGGTCACTATCATTCTGATTTTGAACAATAAAAAGATCTCAAACAGAACTGTGTGTAAACTGCAACTTTATTATGAGTACATGTTACAGAAATCTATTTAAGAGTTGGCATTAGGGCCCTTCTTCTTTCCAAAAGTGGGCACCACATTCACAAAGCGCCGGTTGTACTGGATGCGGCGCTTAGCACGGCCTGTCTTCTTTTTCTTCTTCTCCTGCTTGTCCACCTGAAAGCAGCAGAAGCGAGACATGAGCTCTGTTTTGAAATGCATATCAAATCACCATTAAAATACAGCACATGCATACAGGTGTGAGGCATTATACAATCCTGACCTTAATATTCACTTATTACTTGTAGATTTATATGTTGTATAATTTGCATTTAAGAAGGCACAATTTCTTTTTTTTGTATTAACTATTTGAATTCAGGGGGATGACGCTAGACTATTCCTAATCACAGCAAGTTATGAGAAACAAATCCTGTGCGTCACAAGGTAGTGACTAACGGTTCTATAATCAGAGGTGATGTGGGAGTGATTCATTTTATAAAGGGTCATAAAAAAGGCTCTTTGTACTCACCTTTGGTGTCTGTCCTCGTACTTTTCCAGCACGAGCCAGAGAACCGTGGACCTTACCTGTAAAAAATTAAAAAATAAAGATGAAGCCTGATTCAGTCAAAACTCACTGCTTCTCTTAAACACTATGAAAAACACTTGACAACACAAGGATTTAAAAAAAATCATTGTGGTAAACAACCAGCACAGCCACATGATTTGATTCCAGCTAAAACATGAGTCACATCAGATTCCACCTGCTTTACAAGCTGGTTTTAAATGACTTCAGTGTGGCTCCAATAATCTGCAATAATTTATAATTAGCAAATAAAACTGCAATAACAGTGCCTAAAACAACTGAACATGTTTTTTACAGTGTGGGCCTACACAGAAATAGCTGCTTCTAAAATTCATGTACTTGCCTCCCAGAAGTCTGGCAACAACCTCCAGAGTGCAGTGCTCTGAAATGCCACAGCTCACTAGGGTGGCTGCATCGTCGAGGGGGGTGCCGGACAGGAAAAGGACCTGGTCCTCCACACAGACACCCTCAAGAGTGTGAACATGGGTCTGTAAAACACACCACCACATTAATCAGCATCATCCATAGAAACACAACACTCACATTCATGTCTCCCAATACTGGCTAAAGGGCTGATTTTCATATGCAGTTCTGATCAGAGGTCAACAATATGAGAAGTTGACTGAAAACACATTACTAGAAGACAAAATGATCTTAGATCACAGCTATGATGAATTCTCCAATTTGATTGGTCAAAACATGCTGTTTAATTTTCTATACTGTCTGATCCAGACAGGACTAAAAGAGTGAAAATAATGAAAAATTACTGAGTGAGCATCTTTTCTCTACCGCACTGTCTCTTGAAAGAATTAAACTGGATCAAACATCTACATGGTGTAAACACATCGGAGTTTCAAAAACACATCACTAAAATCATTGCTCTTGTGTGGATGCAAGATTTACCATTGAAGAGACATGAAAAATATTACCAATGCCCCCAACACTAATCCAAACCAAACAGGGCCAATGACAAAGCAAAGAGCAAAACGGGATACTGTGTAAATCTGTTAAAAAAAAAAAAAAAAATTGACTAGCTCATTCTCCTTGGGTTTTACAAAGCGTGAACAGGGAATTAACGAGTCGTTACCAGAAAAGAATGTAAAAGCTGTGTTTCTCCGCAAATGTAAACCTAACACTTTGGGCGATGCGGTTTTAACAAAATGAACTCCCGGGGTGGACATTAGTAGCTTCACTTTCTGTCTGACCGACTCATTCTTACTATTGATGATTAATAACAGCACACCATGTTATGTTTTATAACTTAGTGCATACGAATATCATGATCATAACCTTTAACACAACTTTTTATTTGCATCCTAGTAGTACTAAGGGCAGCACAGTGGGATAGTGGTTAGCATTCTTCCAGGTACTCCTGGATCTTCCCACAATCCAAAGACATGCACATTAGGCTAGCTGTCTGTTCCTAATTGCCCCTAGGTGTGAGTAGTTGTGTTGTGTGTGAGCTGGCGAGCTGTTTAGGGTGCACACCGCCTTTGCCCTTTGTTGGACAAGATAGGCTCAGACTTCCCGCGACCCTAACAGGATTATGCAGCTTGGCAAAAAAGTGAGTGAGTTAATACAAAGCTACCTATTACCGCAAGAAAATAGATGTAATCAGTATGTCTCACCTTGATATCCTGGACAGTCTCAAGTCCTGTCACCTCAAGGGTGTGCAGGTTCTGGGCACGCACAAAGAGCTGCATGTTGATTGCTGAAAAACAATAAAACAAGTTTATATAACAATGGTGAACAAATGTGTAGTGCTGGGGCAGCCATTTGTTTTTTTGCTACGTCACTAATTAATCAGTGCATCATGTAGCTTTACGTCTGTCGTAACAAAAATCAACGTTAAAGCAAAAAAAATGACCCAGAATCATTTCTAAAATGCCCCTAGATGACAACAGGTTAGGATGAAGGCTCTCCAGTTGTTTTCCTTCTGTATTCTTCACTTCCTGCCCCAATTATCAGGAGTTCGCTAAAGTAAACTAGCTACCAACAGCTCCTCACCAATCCAAGTACATTGCACTCCGTTATTTCTATCTTTCACACGTTGGATTTGAATAAACACCTCATATAAGAAGTCCTAGAGTAAGTTCGTGTTGTGTAATGGCTTGTATTGGGTCAGACATTCTGTGTAAACCTGAGCTAGTTTAACAGCCATCCGCTCGAACTCACGCGCATGAGGCACGCGGTCAAAATGTACAAAATACACTCTTCATATATATCAAATTACTCTAAAAACTTGTTTAGGGAATATTCGAGTACTTATAAACACACATAAATGCCATTTAGAGCTGTCCTAAGAAAGAAAACAGAGTAATTACACAAAGAAAGAGCCGGGCCTTACATCGCGCGGTGCTAATCGAGCCACACGAAGCGAGAAAAGGACCAACGCTTTGTGTGACGTGCGCATGTGCACGGCTAAGAATTCTGGGAACGCGTTACGTCACTGGGCAGGTCTTTGGACACACCCACTGAAAACAGTGCAGGCAGCCTGAAGTGTTCCTCAACCCTGCGTGTTTCTTTCTTTTTTTACCGGCTGCTGCTCACTTAAGCATTCCAACTGATAAATACAAATTAAAAAAATGGGATGTATTTTACTAAATCTCACTCACTCACTTGCTGAACCACTAAATCCTACTAGGGCCGTGGGGAGGCTGGAGCCTATCTCAGCCGACACTGGGCGAAGGTGGGGTACACCCTGAATAGCTCGCCCTCAAAATTCAGAAACACCTGAGCCTTTGTGACACCAAATCGATGGCGTCGCCGAACACTGTGACGCGTTTGTTCTATTTTGCCAACTGGGAAAATCCGGTTCACTGGAGCAGCTGTTTATGACGTCACAGAATAAGATGTCTATTCTAAAACCTACTAAAGACAGTTAAATAATAGCAAAACTAAAATGATACACAACACCGTGTTATCGTGAATGCCAAATTATTCTCATCTCTAAATCACTTCAGTATACACATCTTACAATATTAAGAAGATATTTTCATACCAAATCTTATATGTAGTTGTACAATGTTTAATTTATGGCTCTTAATATTTTTATTAGTCATTTTTATGTATTTATTTGGTTCCATGGTTAACACCTTCACTTCACAGAGAGAAATGTTCCCCTCAGGTTTCCTCCTACAGTCTAAAAACATACACAGCAAGTTAACTGGTTACTTTAAATTGTCCATAGATGTGACTGTGAAAGCTTGTATGTGTTTGTCTGTTTTAGCCCTGCGCTAGTCTGACGACCTGTTCAGGGTGCAACCCCACCTCTCATCTAAAGTCATCTGGGATTGGCTCGAGCTTCCCCCATGACCCTGACAAATAAGTGGTACAGATGATAGATGGATGGATTTATCCATCAGGTTATGAACAGGGGGCCATTAATTACAGAGTATCTGCTTCAATTAGTACAAAGACCGTAGCTCAGTGTCCAAGAAAAAAAAAAAACACCAAATATATAGCTATTCATGCTGAAATATTTTGACATGTTTAGTGATTCTGGTGCCATTGTGCTGGTTTCTGCAGTGCCATTGTTATTCTCATGATAGTTTTTCAGTTGCACCTCACAGGGAGACACTGTTGCAATGTCTATTGCAGTAAGCATGGTGTCTCTCAGGACTTAAGGTTTCTAAAAACTGAACGCACAGGTTTTGTGATCTTTGAGACACAAACAAGCAAGAGCTTCTCACCATTTTCGTGACGTTCAGTGACATTGAGTCGAACACAGCACTGAGAGAAACAGCAAATGAGAAACAAAAGTGCACTTGCACTAACTTAGAACAGTTAGCAACTGAGGAGCTTGATGTTAATGTAGTGTTAGCATAAATGTTCATGATTTAATTAAATTCTGTTTGAGCACTGTGTAGATGAAGAAGAGAGCTGGACAGAAAAGAATTAAAGCTCCGCTGCACTTATCTCTTTAAATAGAGATAATAAAGGGGTACCACAAGTCAAAACTTATCTGCCATTATTCAGACAGCATTGCATGTAATATAGAAAATCATTAACTAAAATCAAACTAAACCAAAATGTTAATGAAATCATCTAATTTTAAAAAATCAACTCAGTCAATTTCCTGGCAAAATGGTACACCGAGAACCCTCACTCATTCGCCAAACCACTTAATCCTATTAGGGTCACATGGAGGCTGGAGCCTATCTCAGCCAACACTGGGTGACAGCGGGGTACACCCTGAGCAGCTTGCCAGGCCAACACACACAACCATTCACACTCGAAATAATACTTAGAATTTTGAAACAACCATCCTAAGGTGAATGTCTTTGGAATGTGGGAGAAAAACAGAGTTTCCAGAGGAAACCCAGAAAAACCATGTGTCAATATTAAAGATTAACATGCAAGTCTTGTTTTCTAGTCTAAATTTGATTTGTATTTATGTTAATTATTTTATACTCTGGTACACATATGCCTTATTGTAAACCTTCAATATTTAGGCTATATACACAGGAACAGTGTGATCTGATTGACTTGCCACCTTGGGATTAAAAGACATCCTAAATGGATAATGCTTGAATTATAACAATGGACACTTGGTCACAATCATTTGGCGCAGGTGGCATCAATCACATTTTTAAAAGAAAAAAATAAAACTATAAAGATCTAATTTATTTTTCTAGTGTTTTTCCATGTAATATATAAGGGTGGGCTGAAAAGTTCATTGGCTGACCATCATGCAATTTGACCAAATGTGGTTTATTTCTTCAACATAGTCGGTGCTGCAGTCTAAACACTTCGATCAGTGTTGAAGCATGAGGATCTCATTGGTAAAGCTCAAGTTTCATTGTTCTAGCCTGTGAACGTTTCAGCCTACTGTAGTATGCTAAAACAGTGAATGGTTTGAAGACACAAAATAGCTAGCTACACAGCACTTAACTCTGCTCACTTGACCTTTTGGATTATTTTCTTGTTTAATATAAAAGTTATAAGCCTCAGGCTAAATGGCTGTTACTAAATAGCAAGTGACATCAACCTCGCATTTGGTGCATACTTGGTAATTACCCCATTACAGTGGCACCTGTCAAATGAGTGGGATGTATTCAGCAGAAAGTATGCAGTCAGCTCTCGAAGTTGTTGGAACCAGAAAAAATGGGTATGTGTAATGAATAACCTTTAAGCGCCAAATTAAGATGCCTAAACGATGGAGTCTACTCTTCACCAAAACGGCAAGTCTTGCGAGGTGTTCCTAGTATGCAACGACAAGTACCATTCGAAGGTGCAAAACTGATTTAAAAAAAAAAAAAAAGTGTATTCCCTACTGCTGGAAATCATTAAAAATAAATAAGGAAAAAGGGAGATAATGAAGTTATACCTGTTATAAAGAGATCATTTATCACTGACTAATAACATAACTTCGCAGCCTGAGGTTGAGTACAACCACCCTAAGCATCTTGCGTATTGAAATCAAAGCAAATGTCTCAGCAACCTCTTTATTATGAAATAATTTCAAAATAAAAAGCCTTCATTTCACATTTGGCTCTGAAAACGGAATCCTTTGGGATGGCAGAAACAAGATTCGAGTATGTTCAGTGTTCTTCAGTACAAATTTAAGTCACCCAAAACAACCTTTTTCAAAAAAAAAAACCCCAACAGCACTAAATCAAGCCAAAATCAAAACATCTGCACCTTTTTACAGGAAAAGAAACTTCAAATGCAACACACATGCTCAGAACACAACGAAACATGTCAAATGACTGAGAATGTTGAGAGTAGCAATAAGAACAGGTAAAAGGGTCTTCTGCATCACTCCATCAGACTGTATGCCATTCATGTCGGGGGTGGTGGGTAGTACTGACTATACTGGCCATATTGGCCATACTGGCCCCAGGTGCTCTGGTTCCCCCAGGAGTTGTACTGCTATAAAAGAGAAAAAAAAAATAAAAAATAAAAAAAATCACACAAAACAAGGGTTAAAAATATAAAGCACAGAAGCACTTATTCCAGTCCAAACTCCTCCCACCACATCCAGGCCATTATATGGCTCTTATGGAAGCACATACCTGATACCAGTTATTGTAGTTGTACGCTCCCTGATTAGCTTGCATGTCTGGCATCATCTGGCCGGATGCTGCCGAGCCATCGTCCATGCGCTGTCTCTTTGAATCTGGCTCTTGTGACCTTCAAGTTAAAAATAATTTTAGAAGCAGTCATTCCTGCGAAGAACTATATAGCTAATTGTGCTTTAAACCCAAACTTCTTTGATAAAGTATTAAAGAAATGTTACTGGTAAAAATTAATCAATGTCCTCCCCATACATTATTTTTCTAGAGTAACTTACCCATTTTCTGCTTTCCTCTTCAGGGACTCCTGCTCTTTCATAAGTTTTTGATGCTGCTCATAAGCAGTTATAAGCCTAAGTGAGAAAAGCAAACAGATTTTTATTTCCTAACAGACAGACCAGGGTTGTAAAATGAAGTACACATAAGTGGACACTTATTTTTCTGTCATGCATTTCCAGGCTCAGACGAACTGCCTGTTAGGAAGTTGAAAGCAGTTACTAGGAAATGATTACAAATGGAAAGGATTTAAAGATTAACTTACACATTTATATCAGTTCCAAAATCCTCAAGAAACTCCACTTTTCGCTGTGAGAAAGTTACACGCGCCTCCAACGGCATGGTGCTGCCAAGCGCCCGGTCAAAGCATGCCAAGATCCCGGCCTCGTTCTGCTGCACGTCTCCACTATACTCCAACTCCAGTAGATTCAGGTAGAGCTTGGGACTGGTCTGTAGGGTGGGGGTTGGATCAGAGATAGAATGAGGCTATGTCTAGATAAACATATGTGATTTAAAACAGTACTCTTACTGGCGTCCACACTATGGAATCCTCGAACACCTAGAAGGGGGGAGAGTTTTGGAAACATTGCTGGCCATGTTTGATAACTCTATGGTTGTGCTCTCGCCTGGATGGGCAAAAACGAGGACCTTTAGAAATAAAAATGCCAACATCCACATTTGCTTCCTAACTGAGTCTTAGCCAAGAGGTAGCCTTCCCTTATTCATTGTACATCTATCACATGACCCACCACTGTTCCTCGTCCGTAACATTTCCTGCAACTAAACCATCTATTTCCTGTTCATTTAATGTGTTTCAGGCATGTTAGTATGGATGAAGATTGTATACCAAGCAAAAAACACATTTTCATTTTAAAATGTAGTTTTTTTTAACTAAAATGTATTCATATGGATGTAGTCTGGGTTCAAGTTAACACACATCCAGCTCGTTTCCCGAACTGAAAAAGCTGCTAGAGACATAATACAGTTAAAAAAAATCTGTCATCATTGGTAATCTCTTCAATTCTCAGATTCAGGTGTAGATTCACATCACATCATAAGCCAGTATACCTCGTCCGTTTCAATGGCCTCAAGCAATACTTTTTTAGCCTTTGCAATATTCCTCTGTACTTTGAGGAACTGTCTGGCCAGCTTCACAGAAAAGAACGTCGATTCACTTGTGGTCTTCGCATTCTTGATGGCGTCCTCCAGGAGAGCCTCCGCTTCATCCAAGTTCCCATGACGACGTTCGAGGCTCACGCGCCGTAGTCTCACCATGGCCAAACCAGGAACTGCCTCTTCTAGACTCTTCAGGATCCCTCGAGCCTCATCAATGTTCCCTGGAGAACAAAAAAAATTTGAAACCTAAGCTCAAAGTTTTTACACCACATATGCACCAGGGCTGAGTACATTATATGTAGGAAATGTAATAGAAACAGAGATAGTGCAAGTGGAACAACGTTAAATTCAATCTTTATCATCACTGCATGCTCAAAAACAATGTCTAAACCAGCCGAGTATAAATCTAACAGCTTATTGTTAAAAAAGCAAACTTAAAACTATGACTGTACCAATGATTTGTAATGTCTACTTGAATATGTAGTATGACTTCCACAGCAACCCTGTTTACACAATATTCTACTAGTAACAAAAGGAAACGTCATGCCTGCAGTCCAGTGATAAACTGATCTGATGCCATTGAGTTGCATAGATTAACAGTAGATGTGCGCTCATACAGGCCTGAGAAGTTTTACCTGCATGCTGTAACAGTTTCACTCAAAGTGGACAATGCCATACACCCACATTATACTCAAACTCACCTTGTTGTTCCTCAAAGGCTGCCCAGAGAACATGGATGGTAGGCTTCTTTGGCAGGTGGACAGTGCACGCTTTCTTGAAGATGTGCCTCACTCCCTCTGTGCTGTAGCTCTCCAGGTACTTGGCATACTTCAGAAGCAAAGAAGGAAAGGTGAGAAAGGGAGGAGGGGAGGGGGAGAGAGAAAGACAGATAGAGGGATTGGGAACAAAGGGTAGAAATGGGAAAAGAACACAGAAATTCAGCTTTCATTTCTGATTCCTGCACTGGTGAATTTCCATTGACAAGATCGTTTTGAGAATTTCTGTTTTAAACCCATCAGCACCTTCATGGAACCAATAAGATAAGTTTCTGTAAGGTAGTGGGAGACGGAGAGATGCAACGAAGTTGGCATATGCTGGACTCAAATCTTGTGTGGCAAGCTGGCCATCCCCTAATACAACAGATACAGTCAAATATCAACGTTACACGCAAAGAGTGCAGGAAGTTTTACTGAGGAAGTGAAAACGTTGATGGGGGGACAGGAGGAACGAAGGTCTCTGCGAAAGGAACTCTATTTACCTTTAGCCAAAACTCCTCGTACAGGGCGCAGGCGATCAGGCAACGCTCAAACAGAACCACTACACGCTCCGGTGTCCCATTCTCCAGCTCAAAGTCTAGGTACTCCCTCCAGTTGGTAAGCTGAGTCTTCTCCAATGCTTTCACATGGAAATATGGACGCTTGATCTAGTGGAAGGGTAAAAACAGTTTTTTTGGGGGGGGGGGGTTTACATCACTGACACAGGGGAACAAAAAGGCACTAAAACCTTTTTAAACTTGCATTTGTGTAAATTAAAAACATGTTCTTTTTAGTAGGCAAATATGCAACTACAGAAACTTTAAATCACCACTCACCCCTTCTTCAAAGGCCCAACGCTTGCTGACTTCATGTTCATTGTGGTTAAATATCTCTTGACGCGTCTCGATCACCTTATGCCGCATGTTCTCGATCTCTGTGACTCTCTAGAGGAGAAAGAGACGATTATGTGCCATCTCGTTACAGCATGCGCAACTTATCTCGAGTGACGTGCAAACTGCATATTCAGCTACCAAGGTTTTACATCACCATGAGCTCGAGAGAAATTAGCAGCATCTTGCGCTGGGATAAGTACGGTATGCACACCCTGCACATCAGCTGTGGCCCAAGCCGAGGGAGGGCTGAGGGACGGTGTCATTCTGTCACGGTCCCGTCCCACTTTAAGATCGGCTCCCTGATTGGATGCCAACTTGGATCCTCAGGTATTCATTGGCTGCTAACGGAAAGAAACCTCTTCAAACCTGTACAGTTTTGCTTCTCTCCAGGATCAGGTAGGATCCTCCCTATCCCTGGCATGATTAAAACCCATAAAGATTCCAGCTTGGCCTCTTACCTTTGCTGGGTCAGGAAGATCTTCTGTGCCTGGTGGTAGCTCTTCACTGGGGGGTTCCTCCTCCTCTCCCTCTCCACTGGGCTTATTGGCAGCTGCAAGTTCCAACCTCAGCTGAACAAACTCCTCTTCAGACAGGAAGTGCTTGGGATTATTGTTTTGCACATGATCCTTAAACCTGGAAAAAACAAACAATTGACTGAAATAATTTGGGGGGGAAATGACGCCATGATATTTAGACAATATCAGTGTAAAGCTTTTTGAAGAATGAAAGGAAAGCCTTCCTATCACTATTACAATAAATATGTACATTAATCAGGTGGTTTTTACTTACATCTACAAAGTTGCAATCTGCTAAAACGCACTTGATAGTGCCACTATTTGTAGCTCAATTCACTCTTGCGAGAATTAAAAATCACAAGAATAGGATGTAGATGTGTCTGCAATAAGTTTACAGATAGTAAACACACAAATCAGATATAAACTAGTTACTTCTGAATAAAATAAGGCTAGACACATAATACTAGACAGGCACCAGCTCACCCTGTATGAGGATTTATTACACGCCCACCCACCCCCTTAAGGAAGCTGTAATAATAGCTATTTACATTTTTTAAGTCTGTATGTTCTCACACATTCACTCACAGCAGAGAACAATATATGCACATTTATAATACAAACCTCTGAAAGTGCTGGGAGTACAGCTGAGTTGGAATACCCAGGACACGGTCATAAACCGCTGTAACATTCGCCAATTTGTTCTGCTCAGTCTCCCAGCTAATATAAGCTTCCCACAAACGGTCTGACCGGAAGTCTGTTCCCGCAGCAAGAACTGCATGCTCATAGGCACTGAAAAAGAAAATTAAACATTTAAGACCTAGAATACAATAAATAATAAAATCTGATTGACGTTATCTGTCCATACAGCTACTAAACCTGTGGACGATGTACTTACGCTCGTATGCGATTCTCAGCTTCTCCATCACTGGTGTCTTGGTTCTCCTTAAGGAAAGTTATATAATGAAGCCAAAGGTCAACACTGAGGGGGATGGCCTGCAGACCTCTGCGATACACCTAAGGGAAGAAGAAAGTTATTAAGCATGTAACAGGATTGGTTAAAACAAAGGTGAAGTAAACCACAGCTTGCATGTAATTACAACCGAGTGAAGACTTACCTCATCAGCCTCCTGTATGTAACCATGCTTTTTTTCTATGTCTGCATATTTCTTCCAGTATCCATAGCAATAAGGATAGCGTAGAAAAAAGGCATCAAACGCCTTCCTCGAAGCCAGCAGGTGATTCTGAAGAAAAAAAAGTTTAAAAAAAATAAAAAAGTATTTTAATCTAAAATGAGCCTAATATAATCTTTGTTTAATATGTTCATGTTGTTGTACTCACCTCTTGTTCAACATATTGCAGGAGGTAAACCCAGCCATTAAAGTCCTCAGGATCGTCCTCGACTACCTTATAGAGCCTGTCAAAGTCAGAGGGGAGTAAAGACTTTGACACTGACGCATCTCCAACCTCACTTCCCTCTTTGGACCCATCCTCAAGCTCCATATTTGCTGGACTATCTGAACTGCCCGTTTCCGCCTGCTTTTCTGAGCTTATCTCAGAAGTTTCTTTCAGATGATCCTCTGCAACCTGTCCGTTTGTTTCCGGTTGATTTCCATAAACATGTGTTGAATTGTCCTGCTGTTCGGAAAGGCCAGAGTTTTGTTCCGTCGCAGACTGTGAATGCTCAGTAGATGAGTACTGCTCCAGCTGACCTTGAACTGGGTTCTGTTGATTTGCAAGAGCAGCAAAAGTGTTAGGTACTTGGTCCATTGTCCACGGAGCATCAGGAGCCATGTTAGGAACATCAGTGGTGTAGGTGTCTCCTGCACCTTCCATAACCATAGCATCCCCATTATCTGAGGCATTTGCCTCAACCATTCCCGTCATGGTCTGGTCTGAGAGTTGTAGATCTAGAAAATTACAAATAAATACATTTGGAATATAAAAAACATGATTTTACACAGTGATTCCTGATCAGCAGTGGGTCTCCTCACTAAAGGAGCAGAGTCATACATGTGGAATATAAAAGGTCAATTTTGGGAAACTGTTCCTCAAGTCTGCATTGTAGCACTGCAGAATAATGTACAATTGTAGAATAATGCCTGTATTCCCAGTTGTGTGCAGCAGTTTTTTTTTCATATTCAGAATGAAATTCTGAATTTAGGATGATTTACACTCAGATGATAAATAAGTGTGAAGTTAAAAATTTGCACCGAGCAACATGTCTTGTTCTGCTCACTGCACAGTTTTAAGCTGAAAGAATAAAAAAGTTAACCCATTCACCACAGGTGAACACAAGATGCACACCAGGCAAAAGTGTTGAGCCACCATTGGGAGCTTGTGAATAATGTAGCTGTCTGGGCAGTTCTGAGATGTCATGGGGAGGTAAAAGCAGAGTTCCTCCATTCCATTACCAGCGCTTACTACAAATGTGTCTATGTTCATCCCTGACCCCTGGGGATGTGATTGAACTGTTCAGACCATAACATGGATTCAGGCCCTGTGATAGGATTAGTTGGTGCCAATGTTAATACTCAGAGTTAAGGGTTCCTGATCCAACTTTTGTGAAGACAAACTGGGTAATTAATATTACAGTCTGCCAAACAAGCACAGACTCAGTATGTTTGGTGAGAAACTTATATATGGAAATCCAATCGTGCATTATAAATTTGATTTCTAACCAACGCATTCATCAATAACGGATTGTAATATTAAGGATAAGATTTTGACTGGTACTGTGTAATAAAACGTCTTTAACACACAGGAAGCCGTTTTTGAGGAAGGCTTATGCTAAATTAGCAAACACGAGTTAGCACGATAGCCGTCCAGGTTAGCTCTGTAATCTTTACTAATGACCAGCTGGGGAAACACTTATTTACACATACATGTGTGCTGTGATCTGCTAATGCCCAGTTTCTATAAATTTACTCATGCAACAAACGCTATTTCGGCACTTTTACACGGGAAAGCTTGTTACCTAACAGTTAGCCTGATTACTAACCCGTCACTTAGCAAGATAGCTCTGAAGATAAGTGCATGAATTAGGACAAATAAAATACTTATTAAATATTATACCAATCATAAATATTATACCAAACATAACCGAAGTCCGAGGATTAATAATATTTCTTCAGGTTAGACGCACCAGAGAACAGCAGCACCCGACAGCTAAGCTAACAGTAGCCGTTTGGTTTGAGGCCTAGTCCGCTGGTCACAAAGCTAACCGCTAGCAGCACTAGCCTGTACACACTGTCGTCGAGATCAGCACAAATAACTTCAACCACGCGATAAAAAAAAGACACATAACAAATTCAAAGCGTCTATGTGAACGTTTACGTACCAGATTGTTCCATGAAACTTTGTTTGCAGAAGAATTTCTCTCAACTTTTGAAGTTATCTGTTCAACAACATGTGGTCGAGTTACCAAGCTCGCACCGTGCACTTCCTCCCACAACGCAGCTACACAAGGACAAAATCGACTCGCGCATGCGCACTACGCCTACAGCTGCGAAATAGGCGGTTAGGTGACCAGGTGTGCGTGTGTTCGCTTCTTTTTGGGTCTGTTGTGGATTTTACGGAAGCCCTAAGCGGATGTGCATTTGTACATTTACCCCCCTTCGTTTTCTCGAGATAACGGAATAATAATGTCGTTTTCTCCGGGTAGCAAGGTTTGACTTCCCGTGATTATGAGTTATTTATAGTAAGGAATAAAGTTATTTCAGCCTGTGTGAGAACTTGATTGAAGAGAGATGTGACGTGGTGAACTGTACACGTGCTCTTCTGTGATGGTGTTGCCTATTTTTCTAATCGACACTGTTTTGTTATCTCTAGCTCTCATATTAAATAACTATAAATGCGTTCTTGTCCAGAATACTAGGTGTATCTCCTGCGTGGTCAACAGCACATTTAGTATCATCATATTTAATTTTTACAAGGTTAACAGGCATGTCCATAGGCACATCTGGTATAAATAAATAACAATCCTGTGCTAAATTTTTACATATCTGACTTTTTACATGATCATGTGCATATTTCATATGGCCCCTGTAACCTTGAAATTAGGTCAAGGTGACCTTGTTTTAATAGGCTTGAAGACCTTGACACTAAGTATAACAGGTAAGAATTATGAACCGTTTCGTTATTAAAAAATAAAATAAAATGCACCCTCTAGAGAGTTAACAAGCATTTTTGATGAATTGATGTCTGTGACCTTGAAAAATAGATCAAGGTGACCCAGTTTTGATAGGCTGGTAGGGCGTGCCGTAAGAACCATTCAACATAAATATAAAATGAATCCAGAAAGAACCAGCACTGCTAGAGCATTAACAAGCAAGTGGCAGTGGATGAGGACAGTCCCTGAAAACATAGTCTCCCCTACGCTTAGTGGGGGATACAATTATGTCATTACAGTGGGAAAACAAACTTTTGTTTGTTTCGGAATCCTGAGAAAATTATACCATTATCTAAAGAAATATTAAATAACAAAAGAATTATTATAATTCTTATAATACACATTACATTCATTTCCATATCTAACCAATGAAATACTTAAAAATTAATAATGATTATAAAGTTACAATGATAAAGTTATAATGATTTTAAAGTTACCTTTTCACATTTTAAAACTTTTCAAGAGCTCTTAAGAACTCTTAACTGGACTCTATATTGATGGATCTTTATATTTGTTTTTAATCAAGGATTGTTGTACACTTCACACTACCTACACACAAGCAAGGAACACAATAGTACAGCCACAGTTACATCACCACGTTTTCAGGCCTTTATGTATAATTTCATAATAATGGTGTCCCTAATGTCTACATGTGTTGTAATCTGTTGTCTTACGTCACATGAGGTAGGACTTGACTGTGCTCATTCTCTCACACACACAAGTATCTAATACATATTCCACCCAAGTTGTTGAGTAGTACTTGAAATTGCTAAATCTTTTGCACAACAAAACAAAAGCTATATTTTAAAAGCTATTTTAAAACCTGAGACAGTTTGTAAAAAAAAAATGTGGTTGGTTTATAAACCAAGAACACCAACAACAGAACTTTGGGTTTGTACTAACAATAACTTAGTCAACCTAAAGTAGAGTAGATCTCTTATGTGATCATAAGTTCATCACATAAATGTTCCAAGCCAGGCAGTTACAGTAGAACTGCATCTGAAGGCATTAGATAAAAAGGTGCCTCAAGGGGTTTAAAGCTAAAAAAAAAAAAAATGCAGACAAGATAATAAAGAAGGCATTGGCACAGGGATAAAAAAATTAAAAACCATCGGTAAACAGCTACATGTTAGTGGTTTTTAGTTGCCTATTAGTTGGGAGACGTTGTCAGTGTATTTTGCTAGACTGTCTATGGATTACCTCCTGTTAGAGCCTGGTAACACATGTTACTGCAAGTCAACAGGCTAACACAGTGCAGAGAAATCAAAACATTTATTTCATTCATTAATTTGCCAAACCGCTTAATCCTACAAGGGTTGCTTAATCTCAGCTGACTCTGAAAGAAGGTGGGGTACATACTGAACAGATCGCCAGTCGATCACAGAGCAATACACACACACCTAGGGGCAATTTGAGGTACTCAGTTTGCTTAAGGTGCATGTCTTTGGACTGGGGGAGGAAACCGGAGTACCCAGAGGAAACCCACACAATTACAGAGAGAATGTGCAAACTGCACACAGCAACGCCCTCGCAGGGCCTAGGAGTCAAACTCAGGACCTTCTTGCTGTGAAGCAGACCTGCTAACCACTACACCACCCAGAAATCAAAACAAGAGTTATAATTTATAACATGCACCAATCAGCCATAACATTAACACCACCTGATGGTGGTGGCCCCATTCATACCAAGCGGTAATGCACTCTGTGTTTTGAAATACTTCTATCATAGTCAACATTTACAGTTTAAGCAGTTTGTGCTACAGTAGCTCTACTGAGGGACCAGACCAGATTTAGTAACTTTTGCTCCGCACTTGTATTAATGAGTCTTGGGCACCCTTGCCAATTTGCAAGTTGTTATTCCTTGAAACATTTTTGGTAGATACTAACCACTGTATGCCAGGAACACCCACAAAGCCTGTTGTTTTGAAGATGAATAGACCCCATCATTTAGCCATTACAGTGTGGCCCTTGTCGAAGTCACCCAGATCCTTACCTTTCCTCATTTTTCCTGCTTCCACCACTTCAACTTTAAGAACTACTTTCTGCCTCATACACCCACCCATCTTGGCATATACCACTGTAGCGAGATAATCAATGTTTTCATGTCACTTTTCAGTGCTTATTATGTTTTTAATGTTACAGCTGATCATTGTATTTGTATATAAATGCTTTATGGATTATGTAGGAAAACTGAGAAATGCAAGTCATGAGAAAACAAAAATCTTATGTCAGCCATTAGAGTGGAGACATGATAAAATTTTATACTCAGAAAACAATGCTGTGCATCAGATATGACTCGCATTCTTAATCATACTGCATTTAAACACAAGTACAGTTGTTATTATTAATTACTTTTTTAACATTCACAACTGGAGTGGATCCCAAGATCATAGGATCACTCCCAGGCTTAGCAAGGGCGTTTCTGAGTGGAGTTTGCATGTTTTCCCTGAGCTTGTGTGAGCTTCCTTTGGGTGCTGCAGTTTCCTCCCACAGTTCAGACATGTGCATTAGGCTAACTGGCTGTTCCAAATTGCCCCTAGGTGTGAGTGTGAATGGTTGTGTGTATATTGGCCTTGTGATGGACTGTACCCCCCTTCACCCAGAGTCGGCTGAGATAGGCTGGAGCCTCCCCGTGATCCTAGAAGGATTAATTAATAAATTAATAAGGGATAATGATTCCATCTGCTACAACTTACAGTGACAAACTCTGAGTGTGTGTCATGTTAATTCAAGCATTATTCACTCAGAATAATGCTTTTTAATCCACCGACAGA
The DNA here is from genome assembly GCA_039654325.1 of Tandanus tandanus. Lineage (NCBI taxonomy): Eukaryota > Metazoa > Chordata > Actinopteri > Siluriformes > Plotosidae > Tandanus > Tandanus tandanus. Next base: position 11,703,754 of record JBCNYH010000002.1, on the reverse strand, counting down.
GGACCAATCAGGACCAATCATGTCTTTGTTTTATAGCACCAGTTTACTATTAAATCGGTCCTTAAATAGGAATAACTTTGGCAAAAGTAATACCCAATGGACATATACACAATATATTTGGGAGAAAATATGATGTCCCTGTACGAGGACAGTTTGTTTGTTTGTTTTTTAAAGGCGATGGACTGTATTAGCGCATTATCGACACTCTTTGGTCTGACGTTCTCTGCTTTGGCTTACAGACTAATTCAGAAAGTTTACTCAGTCTCCAGCTTCTCTCCCTCTGAAACACACAGAACTCACATAAATAGGCTTCTTAACAAGCCAGATAAAATACAAGCCATGTAGCAGAAACTTCACCACAGTTTAACCTGAAGTATAGTTGGTAATCCTGTACCTGAATGGTAATTGTAGTCCTAAATCATTTTAGTTAAAGAGCTGACATCACCAGCACTGGAAAGTCATCTTCACAATTTCTGAGTGTAGGAGCAGGAGCGAGGGGCTTCCAAGACGAGAACCTCAACCCCATGGTCGATACTGGTAGAGACTGATGGATTTATTCAGTGTTAGGCCTGTCCTACCTTCTTTTGCCTTCGAATAATGGATTTGGATTCATATTGTTATTTATCCTGGCTGTGCTTTATTCAGTGCTTCTACTTGTGGGATGTCTCATTCAACTCTCTTTCCCCTTGCTTCCTCTACTGTTTTTTTTTGTTTGTTTGTTTGTTTGTTTTGTTTTGTTTTAACGGCGATTGCGGACTGTACTAATGCATCATCGCCACTCTTTGGTCTGGGGTTCTCTGCATACAGACTAATCCAGACAGTTTACTCAGTCTCCAGCCTCTCTCTCTCAGCATTCACTTCCTCTACTGAGAACTTCGTCATGGAGTCTTTAGAGTTAAATATACATCACTCTATGGCATCATCACTTCCTTTCTGTGGAATCATCACATGTTCCAACCCCTCTCTGGGAGAACATATTCAAAATACCACAACACCTCTTTACATTATACTAAATAAAGACAACAGTCTCTTCCATTTGAGGTGCTGCCTCGCAGCCTCGAGAACACCTGGTGGACACGCACCAAGCTACAAGCAAACATTCCAAATTGCTGCTGGAGTTTTCTAGGTATTTTTTCTATTCATTTCATTAATTGTTTTTAAATCTGTATGACTATAAAGTATGTATAACTGATGCAGTACTTTCATTACAGTGAGTGGATTATTTTTTGTAAGTTAATATGTTAACAGCACATCCGCCTCACAGCAAGAAGGCCTGGGTTCGGTTCTCGGGCTTGGTTTCCTCCAGGTTCTCTGGTTTCCTCCCACAGTCCAAAAACATGCACAGTAGGCTAAATGACTGTCCGAAATTGCACCTAGGTGTGAATGCGAATGGGTTGTGTGTGTGTGTGTGTGTGTGTGTGTGTGTGTGTGTGTGTGTGTTGGCCCTGCAGTGGTCTGGCGAGCTGTTCAGG
>JBCNYH010000002.1:11683056-11695561 GCA_039654325.1 Tandanus tandanus | reverse complement strand
CCCCCCCCCCCCCCCCCCCCTCCCCCCCCCCCCCCCTCCCCCCCCCCCCCCCCCCCCCCCCCCCCTCCCCCTCCTCTCACCTTCTTTTTAGTGGTGAATTTATCACAGCAATTGTTAACCTCAGCCTTTTAATACATGCACACTTGCATTTAATAGATTAAAACATTCAATACGTTTAATACATTAATAATAGATCACTTATGTCTTTGAGCAACCATTGACACTGAACTGTTTACGCATACAATGCTCTTTGGACTTTGGTAGGTATGTTGTATAGTTGAGGTGTGATTTTATGTATACTGGTTGACTGACTATATTGCAATAGTTTTTTTTTTTCACACTGTAGTGTGAAATTAACAGTACCAATGTACACTATGCTGTTACATGAAATCAAAAACTACATACATAAGTCCCAGTGGATATACATAATTTCAACACATGGCATGATAGACATTTATTTTATATAAAATAAACTAAGTGGGACAGTGGTGGCTTGGTGGTTAAGAAGCGGGCTTACTGATCCGTAGGTCCGGGGTTCAAGCCCCCCACTATCACTGAGTTGTCACTGCTGCCCCTCAGTGCAGCTAACTGGGTTATCAAAGGCCGGCCATGTCTCTCACTGTCTGTGGTGAGAGGCATGTAAAAGAACCATTGCTGTCATTTGTTAAGAGTAGGCCACTGGAATGCCGTCAGCGTGTAATGGCCTGGCGAGCTGTCCAGGGAGTACTCTGCCCTCGCCAAGAGTCGGCTGAGATGGGCGCCAGCCTCCCCACAACCCTAATTAGGAGCAGTTCAGAAAATTAATGAATGAATGAAAATAAACGGTCTGCTCATTAAACAGTCACTGATGGAGAAATATTTATTTTTAATGTATATTAAGAAGGATGATTCTTGTGCCAGTGCATTGTTTCAAGATAGATTTACTATTTTATTCTTTTTATACCAGGCTTTCTTTTATACCAGTAATCAGTCATTTTCACTTTATCTTTATGCACTCTCTATTCATTCTGCCTGTCTGGATTGCTACTAATGTGGTGGTCTATATAAGATATTACTGTACTAAAAAAATGAACTGAAAATCTGAAAACACAACAGGAAAAGAACAGAAGGGCAAAATCTGAAACATATCAACATTAACTTTCAACGGAAAGGGTAAGTCATGGGTTCAGTCACAGCACGTGTGAGAAACCGTGGTAAACGCAGAGCTGGAGGATGTTCGCAGAAAGAGGAAATAATAATGTGCCTAAAAATATCTACTGATGCTACTGTGTTTATTTTTATCATGAGAACTCATATGATGTTATTTTACATACACTATCTCTGTATGATATTAATATGAATATTTGTAAACTGAAAGGCAGGGAATTCAGTAGAAATCATTACTACACACTAAACATCAGTAAATTTACATTCAGTTATTTTAGGTGGTGATAGTCATATGTGTGTCTAATGAGCAGTGAATAAATGATATTGATTAAGGACATCGCGTTTCTGATATCTATGCTATCTATGAGGTATTAATAGATATTGCTGTTGTGTTCTTGGTTTTGTTGCTGTGTTTTCAGATATGCTGTTATGTTTCTGAATTTGTTCTAAGTTTACTGTTGCACTGTGGATTTGGTCATGTGTTTTACACTTATGGACCAGCACCCACGATAGCTCTATCCTTTTTACTCAAGCAAACAATTATAAGAGCTTCAGGGCTTTGTGCCTGCTGACAGTTTACTTTGTCAGTCTGTGTGCGCAATGGATGGGGGTATGAGTGAGGCATGGTGAAACATGTGATAGATACAGGAAGTGATGTCAACTGCTTTGCTTTTCAAAGGAACAAGCTATTATCCAGTATGACAGAAGGTGATGTGAGGCATGAATCCAGCAGGACACATGGTCAGGCTGGAGTTGTGACAGATGGGACCATTGTTAACACACAAACTGTTGAGGGCCAAAAGTTCAAGCATGGGTAATCATTATGAATGTGATGAATAGGGGATTCATTTTGTTTAACTGATCATGACAGAAACGTGCTAAAGTAGGTGAAGGTTATATCTGCTCAAGTTAATGTGGTAAGTAAAGTAGTATGTAGTAGTATGGTGTGTTTTATTCCAAGATATCCTGCATATCCTTATAGTGGTAAATATCAAATAAACAATGTATAAAATTTAACCTGATGATATAGGAATAATATAGAATGTTCAAGTATAGCACCAATTCTTTATCTGTTAAGAATGTTATCAAGACCACTACTGGTGTGAAAGTAACTGAAATTATCACCAGGTATATTAGATCTCGGCAGCCTGGATCAGGCACTTACTTTGGTAACAACTGGAATTAGACAAATCTGGTATGGCTGAACTACCATTTTCTTCCATACAGCACTTTCTTAACCTTGAAGTGAGTGACTGGGGCATACCTAATTTTGTATGTGTAGTAAGGCCAACCATAAAGAAAATATGGCCTGAACAAACTTTCCTGTTTAAGTAAAGGTCAAAGTTACAGTGACTTAATGTTTGTACACATCACTCCCCCTTTGCAAGATGCATAGATATGCCTAGTTTGGTACATGTGAGGAAAAGCTTATAGGAAATATGGCCCATACAATCTGTTTCTTTGAAGTGGGGTCAAATGTCAAGGATGAGGTCACAGCGACCTAATGTTGGTACAATACACTTCGCCTTACCACCCTACTCATATACTCCAAGTGTATCAGAAGTTACAGCCTGGACAAGGATGGGGAGCAATGGATGCACAAAAAGATGCATGGACGGACACACAGACAGACTGATTACTACCGGGTGTCTGCATTATGCGGGGCCCTAATAAACATTCATTCTTTGGGGTAATCCGGAATTGATTTGAATTGAGTTGAAAGTGCAAACCACTACGACCCCTTGCCCCCAACCCCCTCAAGCAATATATTTGAAAATATAAAACTATTTCAAGTCAAGCTCAGTTTAGGGTGAACAATGAAATGCAAATGATGCTTTAATAATTCCACTGAAGAAATTTCCAGGGCATATGTGCGTGTTAGGTAAACAATGCCTTTTTGAAGAGAGCTGTGAGTAATAAAATTATCTGAACTGGAAAAACTGGTGTTAAGAGCAGATTTCTTAGAGCAATATTCAAACGGTTGAGAAATTAAAGGAATAACAGCAAGTTCGTCCTGGGTTTGAGTCCTGGGATCGGGCATTCCATGTGAAGTTTGCATTTTCTTCCTGTGTTTGTGTGGGTTTCCTCTGGGTCAGTCCAAAAACATGCACATTAGGCTAATTGGCTGTTCTTATTTGCCCCTACATGTGAGTGTGAATGGTTGTGTGTGCTGCCCTGTGATGGACTAGCAACCTGTTCAGGGTGCGCTCCACCTTCGCCCAGAGTCGGCTGAGATAGGCTACAGCCTTCCTGTGACCCTAGTAGGATTAATCAGTTTGGCAAATGAATAAATAATCTCATCATGAACATCTGGGTGATTATAGATGTGTTAAATGCCACTCTGTATGACCAGCATTTAAACTGAGGGATTATATTTCAGGAAAACTATGTTTTTAATAATAATAATAATAATAAATTACATTGATATAGTGCCTTATCAATCACAAGGCTGATACACAGAAAGTAAAGGAATAAAAAAAATAATATTCACAGAAGAGAAAGGGCTTCTATTAAGATTTGAAAGTAGAGAAAGAAGAGCAGTCCAGAATCTGAGGCACTGTGTGTAGATTACAGTTGGATTGGATTATCTGAGTTGAATAGTAAAGGGTCAACAGTTCATAAAAAGACACACAGTTATGCAGGGCTTTGAAGGTGAGAAGCAAGATTTTGTATGGTTCATCCCTCCAGTACAGTTATGGTAAAGTTCATGTCTATAAGTCTGAAGTTTGAGTGAAGGGTGAAAGGATGTATTGCAGGGCTATTCAATTAATTTGGAATGGAGGCCGGATCATGAAAAGAATCTGAAATGAGGGGCCTTAAGAAATATGGCTTGAAAAACATTTGCAGATACAGTAAAGTAACATTGAAGTGCAGATAGTGTATTTTGTAAAATCCTAATAAAATTTATGCATTGTATTGTATCAAAGCATAGAGGCCCAAGGCATTTCTACATTCAAATTAAAAAATACACCACGTTGAGTAATCAATCCAGGTGAGCCATATCACAGATATTTAGAATTTTTAACTAACGGACAACATCCTCTTAAGTTTTCACACAACAGTCCCAACAAATACATCATAAGTGTAGTATGGTATTAAATAGAACTATAACAACATATGAGTGAATAGTATTTTATCAAGGCAAATTACAATTGTAAATGATGATGATGAAAATAATAATAATAATAATAATAATAATAATAATAATAATAATAATAATAATAAGGAGAAGAAGAAGAATTTGTGAATATCAAGACAGAAAAGTAATGCATTTCATTATAATTTTAACAAAAAATAGGGTAAAGAAGAATAGGAGGAGGAAGAATAGGAAGAAGTGAATAATAAGACAGAAAAGTTAAGTTTTAAATAATATAATAATAAGAAAAAGATAATGCGTATATCAACACACAGACATAATACTTTAACTGTCAATCTTAATTACTAATTTGTTGAACAGAACTGTTACTTAACTGATTTAGTAACCAACATTTGACATCTAATGAGAAAAATTCAATTTTTTCGATTTAGTAAGAGCAGTGAAGTCAGGCGCAAACAGTGGTTCAGATGCGCGGAGTGAGAGATGCACGATTATGAGATTTAATTGCATTCATGTGTGAGAATGACAAGTCCTAAAATCTTTTAGTGGCAAGTATCAGAGCCCAGTGGGACAGTCGTGTCAATGTTATCATCGGGTTTCCTAAAATACCTTCTGAAATTATATTCCTTACATACCGATATGCACTCGCTGCACAGCAGACAGGGGTTCGAGTAGACAGATATAAAAACATACTTCTCTGTCTATTCACTGTTAAACCGCCTGTTCTCTGAATCAACTTCTCATTTTTTTTTTAAAGAAGAAAGAGACATTTTGATCAAGTGACCGGGCTACTGTGCTAACGTTAAGAAGATTATCGGTGGGAAGAGCGCATGTAGGGCGGAGACCTCAAAAGTCCATGATAACAGGTTGTGACACAGTGAGGCAGGGCTAACCTGGAAACAGTTGTGACACAGAATCATCCAAAAATAGTAACTTCAGATATTTGTCATATATTATTTATTTTATTTTACTTTTTAAAATAATAGGGTAGCCAACTCTAATTTGCCAGTACAGATTGCCTCATGGACCGGCCCCAGCCGCTGGGCCACCAGTTGAATGGCCCGAATGTATTGAGACTTGCAGGGGTTACTGGTCTGGAAAACAAGAAATTCTTCAAGAAATTCTTTATCCAGCAACAAATAATATAATTATTAATGTAATATAATTTCAAATTCACACATTCTAAAAGAGATAAGTTATAAAACACTACCACCGTCACCCAAAATGGAGGCATAGTGATCACCAGCATTTGGTCCTTCTGTTTGTTTGTTTGTCAGTTTTTCTGTGAACAAAATCCTGACCACACCCATGCATGGATTTTCACCAAACTTGGTGGGTGCATTGCCCTACCTATGTTCCAGATATTACTTGATTTTGGAATGTTGCGGTCAAAGTTGAAGGTCAGGGCAAGGTCACAAAGTTTTCAAGATAGAGCCCTTATAAAGGTGAAACAAATGCAGATAGACATGCTATACAAAACTAATTTAAAAAAAAACATATTTATTGACTTTTAAATGAGACAATTAGCTTTGACCTTGAGAGACCTTGACAGATCAAACCCCAGCCATCTAGTGAAACCTTGAAACCAGTGATTTTGTTTTCTCTCTGATTAGGTCACGGCCACATACTATAGAATATTGAAAAAGATGAGCAGGTGGGTTATAAAAACAAGTTCCTATATAGGGCCTATGTGCTACATTATCCATGCTGTGGAATGGAGGTATGAGTGCCCCTCTAGTCTTAAGTCTTTAATAATAGCACAGCCGTCACAATTAAAGTGTGTTAAATATAGTACCTCTGACCAAAAAGTAAAGAAACAAATTCATCCGGTGTTTCCTTTGAAACAGGAAGCCGGCCCACTGGGTCTCCTGTCCGTTTGAGCTGACTGATGGATGGCTTCTTGGCAGGATCACAAACTTAACGTGAAACTTACACAAAGTTAAACATCAAGCAAAAAGTCTCCCGCAGTGAAATGTAATAAAATAACCACTCTTCTGATCTGCATTAACAATTGATACCAGGCCATCATTTCATTATGACTGCCAAGTATACAATATTTACTTCACTATATCATTGCTAAGCCTTCATAGCTTCTGACCATGTTCTCGAATCAGATCATCTGTTCTAGCAATATATTGATGCAAAATACAACTATCTGAATGAGATTCATATAGAATTTCACATTTATAATTTCAGTATTTATTACACACCTGCAGACAGTTTTATTATTTCTGAATAAATCTACTATCTGAATTAAAATCTATTTACTTAAAGAAATATGGACGCAAGCTCCATCACTAATAATCATACACAGCAAATGTAACAGTATGATAAAGATTTCATTTGTGGTTTGCTCTTCGGAATGTGTAGCTGCCTATTACTGCACAAGATTATCTTTTATCCTTTATTATTGGGGTATATCATATATTCTAAACCCTTACTTACACTAATAAATGTAATTAACTTCCTGAAAGATGTTAATGTACTGTGTGTAAGTCTCAGATGGTTTAGATGATTCATCTGGTACACTCTGCTTCTGCTTCTGCCAATTCTCTAAGCCAATTTTATTCTTGCAATTTCAGATATTAATTATTAGTTATTTTTGTGATTATTTTTTCCTAGTATAATTATGAAAAGTTAGTTGTGTTTTTACTTATAGCAAAACACTTTGATTTTGCAACACATTATTAGGGAGTGAAAAGTGATGCTACATCAATGTACACAAGTTTGATGTCTATTTATTGCTATCTCGTATCGGACGTTAGATAGACTCCTCCGCCACTCACTACCAACTTTATCTATTATGGACTAAATGCAAAACACGACTAATTTTAGCAGGTAAAATAATAGAATTAAAACACACGCATGCTAAACAGAGACTAACAAACTTACTCCTAGGAATGTTGTGGGTTTAAGAAGAAAAATGTATCTAAATTTAGCCAGCCATAGCTTCCTCAGATCAGAACCCGGCGGTCTGTCTGCAAAAAACGACAAGGGAGACTTTTTTGAGGACACCAGCATGCAGATTCCGGCAAGGACTCCAATACCATCAATCTATTCTGGTTTAAACGTGCTGGGTTTGAGAAACACGCTGTAATAGTGTGGATATATAAGATTTAGGTTCTGTACCTATTCTGTTTGGCTGCATTACCTGAGGACTACCGAAGATTTAATTCTGTGTGGATTTCCTCCGGGTAATTTCGTTTCCTCCCACAGTCGAAAGACATGCACATTAGGCTAACTGGCTGTTCCAAATCGCCCCTAGGTGTGGATGTGACAATGAATAGTTGTGTGCTGGCCCTGTGATGGTCTGGGGAGCTGTTCAGGGTGCACCCCGCCTTCACCTAGTATCAGCTGAGATAGGCTCCGGCCTCCCTACGACCCTTTCCATTACACTGTAAACCATCATACAGTATATTCTTAAATCCAGACAACAGAAAGACTGTTTTTCCCTGTACTGGATATTTTCGAGGTTCCACATGTTTAACTTGGCGAATATTAAAAGTTTTATGACCAGAAGAGCTGTGCTGTCTTGGGAACAAGGGAAATACCTAAGTGTGCATGCAGTGCATGGGGACTCCAACGCCAGGAGTACTGCTATTAGCTCACACTGAACGTCAACGTGGCCATTGAAAGCTGGGTCAGTGCGGGCGCCCCCTAGTGGACAAACTGCGCTTTTGCGTAATGAACAGATGCAGGATTTCCTGTGATATGCAGCGCTGATGCAATATGAGATCAGACTAGCAAAGTGGCTGGATACAGATAATCATATTTCACAGCAGTCCAAATGACTCAGCAGTTTATCCTACACCGAGCTCTCATTCACTGTCTGCCCAAGATGTCTGTTTCACCATTCTATGAATGGAGTGTTACTCTCTTTCAACTTCCTCGCGCGTTCAACACTGAAATCAGCGATGTTTCAGAATCAAACCTTTTACTCTCGGGTATAAAGTCTTAGAATGAACGATTTGCGCTATTTTAACAGCGCGAGAGGTTTAAATGCGAGTAAACGTAAGCAGGGATTTATCACATAGTATTCTGGAGCGTACTATCGCACACTGACGTAATGTTAAAGGCGAGCTTCGCACTGGGAATGTACCATTCCTACGAAGTGTAAGGGGAACACTGTAACCTAAGGAATGCTTTGGGAAAGCCAGTGAAAAAGCTGTCTGCAATTGCGGTGTGGATGAGAACTATTTCCCCCTTTATCGTATATGTTTACAGGGAAAAATAGCTTAATAGGTGCTGAAATGTTTAAAGAAAGTAAAGCCAGGTGATGATCACCCCTCTGAGCGTAATGGTACGGTCCACTCTGCCTCGAGCCCTTTTTTTTCCCATCCTGACTGTAGGTGTCGAGCTCTCCGGGTCTTCCGCTCATTAATACAACAGCGATGTGTTTAACCGAACCGAACTACTATCTCGGGCTCGCATCCTGTAGTTAAAACGGAGTTTGTAAACAACTTACTTGTTCCAAGCTTTTCGAGGGCAGGACAGAGTGCGGAAAGCGAGACGGAAGCTCCAGTCCCATGTTGTCGCCGAATCAGAACGAACCTGCCCGCTCCAAAGATCCGGTGAAATACGGCGAACTGGTCATACTGGGGTGAGTAATGCAGCGGAAGCTCGTGTAACGGCAGCACATGGCCACTTCATACCCGCTCTGGCCTTTGATATGGTCGCGTTTCCAGCACAGTTAAGCTCTCAGCGCACAGGAGCGCGTAGTAACGGCTTTAACCAACAGTGTGTTCAGTAAAAGTAGCCTAGTAACGCTAACTGTACTGTCAATCTGTGTAATAACAAGTGTATAACAACTCCAGGTACTCTAACATCCCATAATAACACACAAAAAGGTGTATTACTTACTAATGTTGGATTTTAATAAGTAACCGACACGTATATTATCATAAATGTGTACTAAAATTCATTTTCTAAGCTGCTTAACCCGAATTAGGGTCTGGGCGAAGGCGGGGTACACCCTGCACAGCTCGCCAGTCCATTGCAGGGCCAACACACACACAATCATTTACGCTCACACACAGCTAGAGGCGGTTCGGAGCACAGTTTGCATAAAGTGCATATCTTTGGACTGTGGGAGGAAACCTGAGTACTCGGTGTACTCGAACCCATGACCTTCTTGCTGTGGGACGGACGTGCTAACCACCACGTCACCGCGCGGTACCACAGTTATTCAGTGCTCGTTAATCCAGTGGAAGTGGTCGAATCAGTGCGAGCTTGTTGGGGGGGTTCAGGCTTTGCGTAGCACATCAGAAGGTTGTGTGTTCCAGTCCCAGTGCATGCTGTGGTTGGGTTTTTGAGGCATCACCTGGAGGCTTTAAAAAAAAAAAAAAAAAACCACTATGTAACATTTTTGTTATTGTTGTTTACTGTAACCCCCAGTGCAGCTAACTGGGTTATCAAAGGCCGGCCATGAGCCTCACTGTCTGTGGTGAGAGGCATGTAAAAGAACCATTGCCGATTTTCGTCAAGAGTAGGCTGCATAGCTGTCAGCGTGTTTCTGCCCTGTGATGGTCTGGTGAGCTGTCCAGGGTGTACTCTGCCCTCGCCCAGAGTCGACTGAGATGGGCGCCAGCCTCCCCGCGACCCTAACTAGGATTAATCGGTTCAGAAAATGAATGAATGAATGTTTACTGAAAATTTCACAGTGTTTATATTTTACAGTAGAACAAATTTATAGTTACAGCATTTAAACCAGATTAAAACTCACGTCAAATTCAGTACGATTTTTATCCATGTGGCACTTTTTAACATATACATTCTCTCTTAAGAGAGGTTCAACTGTAGACCCTTTCAAACAAGGGGTGAAATTGCTGGGGGGAAAACTTAAAGGAGCCACAAACTTTAAAGGAAACCGATCCTCATCTGAGGTAAACTGATTAGTGAGATTATAAATAAATGAATCTTCTCCTTTAGTTCTCTTTACCATGAGTCAAACAGCAGAGCCATAACAAACCCCAACAGTTTTCTGAAAGCAGTTGACGGATGCTTCACATGAACACTGGTAGCAGAACGTCCATGGTTGTGGTGTAACCAGAAAATATGGACATAAATTGATTATAGGACTAAAACTGTGCCTTATAATACGCTGTACGTTCTGTCTAGCACATACTGTACATAAAATATAACGGATCTTTTGGGATTGATTCTGTCTACTGCTGGTGTTCACTGACTCCATGGGTGGCAGGACAAATTAATGGGTCTTTTTGCCAGGTCTGTCACGATGTGATACAGTAAACAATGGTAAAATAAAGCCATGTGCATTGTTTCAAGTAGTTTAATTATAGTTATGGCTTCTCTGAGCCGGTTTTGATAAGCCATGCATGCAGTGATTATAATATGCATTTATGTGCATGCATATTGTATAAAGAATTTAATAGTTATATTATAATAAAACATTTATATATATATTTGTGTGTGTATGTATGTATGTATGTATGTATGTATGGAACTCAATCAGTGCTGCGAGGAAGGCTGCCTGTGTGGTTTCTTTATGTAAATAATATGCACATTTGGTGTTTTTATCTGATTTTCTACTGAGGGGGAAACCCTAATACCACATTGTGACCTCTGTGCATTGATATGCATTTGAAATACTCAGTCCTATCCTGAGGTAGAAATGGAGGGTAAAATATGTGCCTCATTATATATCTATTTTTAGTGAACATTTTCCACACAGGAACAGGGAATTCCACATTCGGTAAACAGGAAACTGTAAAACCTTCCTGAAAGGACTTTAATGAAATCAGCTTACACAGTTTTCACTTTGATCTCATCATCTTTGTTTATTTGGATATTTTATTCTATCAGGTTCCCTCATTGTGTCCAGGGTTATGTTCGTCACAATATAACTCTCCTGTTAGTTTCTCTAGAGTCACTGAATCATTCATTATAATGTATAATACTTTAGGAGAAATAATTTTTGCTATGCTCAGAGTTTAGTTTAATAGTAGATTAATTGATTGTTAACTGCATTCACTATGTTATCTAAAGGCTTTCTTGAGGACAGAAAACAGCAATCATGACATAATATCTTGGTCTTATATCACGCATTAGTATTTAGTACAAGGGATTGGCGTGATCTGATTGGCCCACTATTTGGGGAATAGAGAACACTCATGAACACTCGTACTTTGTCAGAGTCAATTAGAGGAGACAGTGTCATCATTATTATATTTTGAATTGGTAAAATAAATCATAAAATATTACACTTATGGGCTGTCAGGCCATAGTGATGGACAGTCACTGACACAACAAGATGTCGTTACTTAATCACATCTTATTAGTGTAATATGGCTGGCAGCACACGTCTGCCAGGAATTTGATCAAGATTTTATTGTCATTATCTTGTAGAGTGTAACATGCAATAAACATGTAAGACCTCTTTAATAACAGAGTAAATCAGCCTTAAATTAACATTGTCCTTCATCCTTTATGCAGGCCGACCTCAGGCTACTAATGATAAGTTAAAACGCCTCCAATATGTTTTTTTTAATATTATATAATATAATGGTAATCTGTTACAGCAAATATTTTATTATGTTGGTAGTCAATAAATATAATGTGTTTCTCATTATTATGTAAATCAACTTTTCAGAGTTTTGAGTCACATTTTCGCGGCTTGATAAAATTCTCGTGCTTTTTTCTATTCTTAATGCTTTTCCTAGAAAAGTGTCCAACATTAGGCACAAATTAGGAGTAGGCTATAAAAAGCCACCTATTGTGGAGGAATGAGAGAGCTCATAAAGACCGTTATAAAGCATGCATTATGCCACCACAATAAATAAAATACTCTTTCTCGTACTCATTTCAGTGGATTTTCTTTGGTGTAGGTGGTCTTTTGATTTGTTCAGATAGTTTAAAAGTAAGACAGGGCGATATAGTGAATGAATTAGAGTTTTTGTTTTTGAACAGTGTGAAATATACATAAATTACAAAATCACCGTAAGTGCTTCCTCAGCTGTCACTCAAACTCCAGAACCAGCATCTCTCTGTATTACAGCAGTAGACTTTTGTCTGTCCCTTTTTTGACCTGCTTTGCCGGTCAACAAAATGTTTGTGGAAAGGCAACTGCTGGAGACCTTTGTTGTTGTTGTTTGCTGATGTTGTGTATATGTATATATGTGTGTGTGTGTGTGTGTGTGTGTGTGTGTATATATATATATATTTATATATATATAAAATCCTGAGTCGATTTTCCATAGAACAGTGCTCAATACATCTATCTATCTATCTATTTATCCATCTATC
>JBCNYH010000002.1:11656770-11682956 GCA_039654325.1 Tandanus tandanus | reverse complement strand
GCTGTTGTGGGGGGGTTCAAAAAGGTTGGTGTGGGGAAAAAAAAACCAAAAAAGTGTGAAACGGAAAAAAGGGGGGAGGGCCCCGGGGGGGAAAAAAAAAAAAAAAAAAAAAAAAAAAAAAAAAAAAAAGGTTAATGTCAGAGACTGGTAGTTTTGCAGTTTTACAAAATGCTAAAGGGGCAAAGCTAGCTCCTGATGACGAGTGGACTTATTTTCTCAAATCAAGAATATTATATCTGTTGATATTTTTGTTGGATAAATTATATGGTAAATCCTAATTTTCTTTGTGGTTTTGTTAAAGTATATCAGCTTTCTCCGAGTGTGATATATTAAAGAGAGTGAAAAGGTTGCTTGTTCAGATATGCTAAAATAAATAAATAAATAGTTTATGGGTTGTATTTTTTTCCCCTCGCCACCACACATTTTTCCTGCAGGTTCGGGAATCGAACCAGTGACCTTAACTATTCTCTAACCATTAAGCTACAGCTTTCCCAGGGTGGACTTTCACGACTGCATCGTGTTTCAGGGTGGACTTTCCATTGAAATCCGATTTAACTAGTGTCTTTCCAAGTTAATTTTTTTAAGGATTTAGTCAAGATGCTGTTTTAATTCGGTTTTGACCAAAAAATATAAAGTTGCCAGGCCCACTATGTATTAGCAAAAGTATTGAAGTGGGTTCCAGTAGATAAAAGAGGCAAGGTTGCCCTCTACTGGCCACATTAGTCAGAAACATTCTCTTAACCCCAAAACAACAGAAAAGACAACTAATAAAGGAGAAAGGGTTTGAAAACATATATTTTATTAAGGTTTTGTTTTGCGATTGTCAGTGCACCTTGGGTTCAAGCGTAAATGTGTATCTGTGTTCTCTGTGTAGTTTGTATCTGTATTTAAGGCTTGCTCAGTGGTATGTGACAGTGGAAAGGTCATAGGTCATGACCACTAGTTTGTATGTAAGGTTTTACAGAGGTCAAACACAAGGTGCGGCCTTTTTCACATCATTCAGATGGGAGACAATACTAACCATACTCAAACTGATCACCTTTCCAACATCACTGATTGAAGTCTTTAACATATGACACTTACGGGATTATTTCATCCAGTGTAAGACTTGATCAGTGACTGGCACTCCATGAAGTTAGGGTTTATATTAATACCATTTCAATACATGGCCGCTTAGTACAAATAATAAATGACAAAGGATGAAATACAATTCTGGACAGGAATGACATGTTTACGGGCATATCCTTCCAGAGAAACGTTTTCTGGAGATACAGCACAGAAGTCGTATGCAGACAGTGAAATAGAGTAGTAGGTTTTTTCACACATCTTGAACATGCCCCAGATTTTGTGTTCTCTGAGGTAAGACCCTGTTGTGAGCAATAGTTGAGAATGAATTCTATTAGCACACACAGGCACATGTAGATCCAAAACTACTAATGACGCCCTGGCAATTGGACGTATAGTGACACTGGGACGAGTGTAAACTTTGACTAGTGTAAACCTGAGATCACCCATTATCAGCTTGCAGAAGGAACTTTGCAGGTTAAGAATGGGGGCAGAACGGCTGAGCCATTGGGAAGACACTGAATCATCTGTGTGTGTGTGTGTGTGTGTGTGTGTGTGTGTATACTATATGTATATGTGTATTAATGTATATAAGTATGCAAGACACTAAAATACTACAACAAACACATGAACTTGGTCTCCAGGAGTGACAAAACTAAGGAATGTATTAACTTGGCAGAAAGTACAGTTGGATATCAATTTGGATCATCAAATCAGGAGTATTAGTGGTTATTGACACAATGCGAGAGGACATGGATGCCACGAGGAAGAAGAAAAGGACAAAATTGAATTCTGTTGTATGAAATAGTCATAACAAGCAAGAAAAGTGAAAATCAAATCACGTCATCTCTTCCTGTTAATATAAAAATATGTTCAGTTGAGGTCTCTTCTCTTGCATGTGAGGTAACGTAGAGCGCATCTTTCCTAACACCGTATAATTGCAATTTAAAAGTTTTCTCGAGTGAAAAGCTTATCATAGACATGCATAGTGCAAAGCCTGCATGTGAAGAAGTGATTCAGGTGGTGGTTTCGACATTACGTCACCGAAACAATTAAATACGTTCAAGGAGTGTAGTGATGTTCAGATAAAAATATATACGAAGCATTTTAATTTAATGCTAGCACCAAAAACAGCAGAGTTATTATCTAGGCCCTAGAATAGTACATTCATCATACTGCTTACTATTTTGAGGGTTTCCTATGACATTTTGGAGTGTGACACAGTGAGGCATACTTTTCTGCTGTGGGCTCTCCAGGATTTAAATCATATTTGCACATGAAAATAATATATTTATACATATATACGTGAACCACTTGTTATATAAAAAAAAATAAAGACCTTGGGCCAAAGTTTAGTAACACAACCATGTACAAAAATATTACATCTGGACTTTTTTTTCTTTCTTTTTTTTTTTTTTTAAACTTAACCACTACTGTGTTTACTGCAGCTACAACTTCACCTGTTGTTTAAATGCTAAAGCAACCATAACTATACAAAGAACAATCTAAAAAATAAAAATCACCAGGGCTACACTTCTCATGACTTGGTAAAGCCTTTCAACGACTAAAATCCAAGTTCACCACACATAAGCTAGAACCAGGTAGTACAAGCTTGAGTCGTTCATCTCTCATTGAGCTTTAGGCTAATTCTAGGAATGCTTATTGCTTAAGGTGGGTGTTGGATAGGCGTGTTTCCTTTTTAGTGCTACGTGCAGTGAAAGCACATATAGCACACTGAGGAAGCAGTACAAGTCGCCATAGATGGAGGTAGGAGTCCATCAATAGCATGGACATTTACTCCCTAGATTAAAGGCTAGATGTAAACTTTCGACAAGTCACAGGTTTCAATAGCAGATGCCCATTTCCTGTCCTGAGATCCTAATAACTAAAACATCAAAGAGATGCAATCTAACTTCCCAAAAACTTATTACAAGCATCCAGAGGCCCACTAATTAGTATGCAGCATGTAGATATTATACTGCAGGCATAGATTGAAGAGGTACTTGGTAGTGTAAATTTTCAGTAGATTCTTTCTGGCACTGGTTGTGTTTTTGACAATCACAAATTTAGCGAGTTGGTAAATAAGCTCCTACTAAACCCAGAAGAGCCTTTTATTTACTTGGCAGCTGATTCTTCAGATACTATTATAGCATATATGTATCTCAGTAGCTTTAAAGTATTTCGTCTGCCACCAATCAAACTTGAAGTAACTCTGTAACTTATCCCGTCTTGCTGATCTGGCTCATGACTGGATCAGTGCCTGACTGAACCTCTGAAAGAATTAGGGTGACATTACTAGCAAGAATAAAAATTCACCAGGCTAACTTAGGGCTGCATTCAAATGTAGAATACACATACTGAGTTATGTGTGTGCATATACTAAAGAAGCTACGGTACATTTGCATGTGATTTCAGCATGTGTATTTACAGTATGAATACACTCCCAAGAAAGCACTCCTATTATACTGTGTACCCCTGTGGCTACTTGTCAATCAACAGGCCCTTGAAAGATGAGGCGGGTGAAGCCAGGTATGCCCGTGAGAGGTGTGGAGCAGTATGGGCATATGGGCTGAAAGGCATGGGTCCCGTGTGGCAGCGATGTCTCAGCCCAATACTTTGCCGTCCTCTCTGAGCACACGTGGCCGCAGGGAACAAAAGCATGAGTAGGAGCATCTGCGTCCATGTAGAACGCAGGCTCACAGCCCAGCCACAAGGGCACATAGGGCCCCAGTGATCGGCACAGCGGGCATTCCCGTCTGCCGCCTGTGCTGGGGCCTCCCTCGCGCTCACGGCTGTGCTCAGGCTTCTGGCCCCAGTCGTGACGACCGTGCACATGGCCACAGGTAAGGTAAGCCCAAGGCTGGCGTTCCTCCAGGCTGTGGCTACGGGGTAGGCTGGGGAACGCCAGTGTGCTTAGGCCTACTGGGCATTGCGGACGCGCTGCATTCAGCTCCAGGCGCAGTGCATCCAGGTGACGCAAAGTGGGTGCTTTCAGCAGGCCTTCAGCTGTGCGCCACAACAAGGTTGCACCGCACAGGTCTACCAGAGAGCCATCCTTCAGGGCGCTGCTTTCTCCCTGAGCCTAAAGTAATTAAAAAAAAAAAAGTATCAGCATGAGAAAAAACTAAATAAAGTCAAACACAGGCTTGACACATGTTTAACAACTTAGCAATCGTGATAAACAGAATATACTGAATGTTTGCAGGGTAATTAGCTACTCATTCTCATGTGGCGGTCATGCCAGCAAGCTCTACAGTATTGAAAAAAATATCTTTTTGATAAGGTGTGACGGGAGGCATGGTGGTGTAGTGATTAGCATGTCTGCCTCACAGCAAGAAGATCATGGGTTGAAGTTCCGGGCTCGGCCTGGGATTTTCTGTGTTTCTGTGTTTCTGAGTTTGCATGTTTTCCCTGTGCTTGTGTGGGTTTTCTTCCGGGAACTCCGGTTTCCTCCCACAGTCGAAAGACATGCACATAAGGCTAATAGGTTGTTCCAAACTGCTTCTAGATGTGAGCATGATTGTGAATGGTTGTGTGTTGCCCTGCGATGGTGAGCTATTCAATGTATACCCACCTTTGCCTACTGTGTGTCGGCTGAGACCTTAGTAGTAGGAGTAAGCAGTTCAGAAAATGAGTGAGTGAGTAAATTGTGATGATGTATTTTAAAATAACATGGTACAGTGAAGCACAGATCTTCATGACTAAATGTACTTTATTTGTGTTAGACTTTTTTTGACTGCTGCTGCTGCAAACACCACACTAGGTGCTATCAAATATACTATCTTTATGTAACTGTTTATATTCCGAATGTGTACTTCCATTATGTCTGGATAAAGAAAAACATCCTGTTTCCTCTGTAGCCTACTGTAGTAGTGACCAAAGTAAATGGTTATGGTTAGTGATATTTCTTACCAGCTGGCCACGGATGGGGCCGGACCTGGTCTCTCTCAGAGTATAGACATTCCCACAGACAGAAATCTCCCTCCACATGCCCTGCTTGGACTCTTCTGGGAAACCTTGTGGATGCATCACCAGTACTCCGTTGGTTGTGAGGCCATCCATCTGACCATCTGGATTCTTCCACTTTGTTGCTTTTTCCTACAGAAATAAAGGATTATACAAAAAATATAAATGAGACAATGTAATAATGTCCAGTAAAACAACCTAGACAACTAATATTCATTCATTCATTTTCTGAACTGCTTTATCCTAAGTAGGGTCGCAGGAACCCTACTTTGCCCATCTCGATTCTGAGCAAGGGCAGAGTACACCCTGGACAGCTCACCAGGCCATCGCAGGGCATAACTCTCACACAAACACTGTAAATATGTGAATGCCTGACCGTTACACTTATCTGTACTTTTTAAGCATCATATTCTAGATTTAGTCTTCTTTTAGCCATTATAATAACCTCCATTCTTTAAGAAGGGCTTTGCAGTCGATTCTGAAGCGTGGCTGTGAGGATTAGTTCATTCAGCCACAAGAGCATTAGTGAGGTCTGGTACTAATGTTGCACAAGAAGACTTGGAGTGCAGTTAATGTTCCAGTTCATCCCAAAAGTGTTCACTGGGGTTCAGGTCACAGCTCTGTGCAGGACACTCCTTTATATTTAGCTTTACCTTTAAATTTATGGGAGCAACTTACATTTTTTTTCTACAACTGATCAATTGAGCGTTAGGAGCCTTGCTCAAGGTGGCAGCTTGGATCAGTAACCCAGTGCCCTAACCACTGAGCCACCCACCACTGCCCTTGAATCCTTCTACTCTAACCTTGGTAAACCACATCTTCACTTTGTGCACAAGGGTATGGTCATGCTGGAACATGTCTGGGTCTCTTAGTTCCAGTGAAGGGAAATCGTGACTCTATACCATACATAGATATTCTATACAACTGTGTGCTTCTGACTTTGTAGCAATGGTTTGGGAAAGACCCACATGTGAGTGGGATGGTTGGGTGTCCACAAACCTTTGGCCATATGGTGTATATAGCTACCAGAAAGAGCTCTGTGAGGTTTTGAGGATTTATAACCTTGCAAAGAGGAACCAGTCAGCAGAGCTGCTCTCAAGTTTGCAAAATTTTAGTTCTGACCTATAAATATCCCTCTATCAAAACTGTGAAAAAAAAAAAAATTTAACTGGAAGTTCAAACCCACATCTTAAAATATTTTGAACACATCTTCCCCCAAATAAAAATCTTCTGCGGCCCCATTTCCTTTCTACATTTCTATATTTCCACACACAACTAATATATAATCATTTTCTTCTTTCGGATTTGCCTGATTGTTCTTTTGATTAGGAAAGTAAAAGCCCGAGCCTTGTTCCATGTTTTGGTTGCACAGAAATCTCTCTGACTCGGCCATATTCACTGCCAAACATTTGGATATGAGCCGCAGTTCTCTCCTCAGATCACAAGTATTAATCAAGCTTGCCTACCAGAGCACCATAATTAAGAAATCCACTTGATTTTGAATGGATTGTACATCCGTCCATCCGCATTATGGTATCGACTGGCTATTATACATCGGAAGGCAGTACGGTGTCGCAGTGGTTAGCACGTCCATCTCATAGCAAGAAGGCCTGGGTTCAATTCCCGGGCTCGGGCGTTTCTGTGTGGAGGTTGCATGTTGTTCCCGTGCTTGTGTGGGTTTTCTCCGGGTACTCTGGTTTTCTCCCACAGTCCAAAAACATGCACAGTAGGTATGTGTTGGCCCTGCAATGGGAACGGCAATTTGGAACAGCCAATTAGCCTAATGGACAATGTGTTTGGACTGCAGGAGGAAATATGGTATGAACTAGGGTGTGTCTGAATTTCAAAGTTTTGAAATTAATGTTGGCCAGGTTTTCATTGTGTGCTATATGGGAAAAACAGGCTACATGGTAAATTTGACAAAAATCGGAGTGGATTTAGAACTTGCTCAAAGCACAAATAGTTACACCATATGAAACATATTGACGAAAATTAAGCTTTTATTTGTAAAAATTACATGATAACAAAAACATTTCCATTTACTGCTTTGGGAATTTACTTCGACCTCTTGCAAAACAAACTGTTTTTGTTCTTCATTGTGGGCCAGAGATTCAGTGAAAGACTGCATGGGAGCCACTGCTCTTTCTGACAAATCATTTGTCACTCGCAGGGAAAGTACAATAGCTTGAGCCTCTTTGTATGAATGTTCTGCTTCCCATTGTTGTGGGTCCATTCATCATTTTCTGAACCGCTTAATCCTAATTAGGGTCCCGGGGAGGCTGGTGCCCATCTCATAAACAGAGAGACGTGGATGGCCTTTGATAACTGGGGGTACAGCAGTGACAACCCGTTGACAATGGGGCTTGAACCCCCAACCTTGGAATCAGTAATAGAGCACTCTACCACCGGGCCACCACTGCCCTCTTTTTGTGGATCCTTTTCGAGAAAAGTTTGATCCAAATCCAAGATCGCATTATATAGTCTAGCTAGACTTGACACCTAGATGCTAAACTTTGGCCGCGTTCAGCAAGTAGTAAATATTGAGTTATCTGCCTCAAAATTTATATTTGGAGTTTTTGTATGAAGTGTCACAATAATTTAAGTTCAAATTTTCCCATATTGTTAAGACACACCATAGTATCTACAGTAAATACGTTTCTGTTTACTAGTGTTTAGATTCGATTTTTGATTAGAACGAGAGCCACATGTGGATTTGGCGATCAGGTGTCCACATATTCTTGGTCATGTGGTTTATGTTTTTGTTTTACGCAAGGGAAAATGCAAATGCGGCTGCTTTGTGCACACTGCAATCTTTGCCTTTCTCTTCCCTATTTCTTCTATTCATTTCTTCAAAGAAGCTGACACAGACACAAACAACCGTTCACACTCACATTCACAACAATGGGTAATTTAGAGTAGACAGCTGACCTAATGTCTTTGAATTGTAGGAGGAAACCTGAGTACCTGGAGAAAACTCATTCCAGCACAGGGAGAACATGCAAACTCAACACAGAAACGCCCTCGCTGGCGACGGGGCTCGAACTCAGGACCATCTTTTTGTGAGGAGAGAGTTTTCTTCTTGTCCCTTATACTTTATCCACCCCATGTTTCCTGCTTTTCCCGTTCTTCATTAGCTTTGATGCAAATCACAAGATAGAACAAGAGACCAGTGCTTCACCCAGATCATTTCACACTCTTGACCACTTGAGCTCTAAAAGGAAATCTCTCTCAACACATTGTAAAGAGAGGAGTCTGATAACACATACAATAAGTGTAGTGATCCATTATTATAACTACATTACAGGAGCGGCACATGGAAGACCGTCCTTCTGCACTCACTTCTGCTGACAGTGTGCAAAACGTGATGGAAAGCCATATATTGCGTGGCTCATGCAGTACAGTTATAAGAAAAAAAAAAAAAATCTCAAAATTACACAAACATTTCCAAAAGCCAGTGTGGAATACCAACCCCAAGGAAAATGTTCTTGGAAGAGTCGAAGCCAGCTGCGAAAATACGGGCAGTGTAGGGGGGGTTGCGCTCACACACCACTCTGCAGGCAAAGCGCGAGATAGTGCTGGGTGCAACAGAGTCCTCGCTCTCTTTTGATCCACCGGGTGTATCCGTCACCACAAAGTCTATGGGGCTTTCAGTTGAACGGCCGATCTAGGAACAACGCAAACAAAGCGATTTAATTAGTGTCCATTGCATAGCATGACGTTTTACATTTAATTTAATCCGAACACTTCGATGATAACCTGCTATTATATATTTTTGGTTATATTATATTATATTATGTTAAATTATAGTTACTGAGATGCCAACCCAGCAAACAACATTTCGGAAGTATATCTTGCTCTATAAGTATATATACATAAATTAATGTATACTATATGTTGGTAATCTCTGGTACTGATGGAAACCAAACAAGGATCCAGATCATAACATAAAGGTTAATGAGACGACTCCCTGCCGTCGACAGTCATAAAGCATACAGTGCTGTGTAAAGGTCCTCATTCTCACTCACTGGCCGAGAGGCTTAATCTTACTAGGGTCGCGGGGAGACCAGTGCCTATCTCAGCCTACACAGGAAGAAGGCAGGGTACACCTTGAACAGCTCGCCAAACCATCACAGGACCAACACACACAACCATTCACACACACACACACACACACACACACACACGCACACACACACGCACACACACACACGCACACGCACACACACACACACACACGCACACACACACACACACTTATGGGCAATTTAGAACAGCCAATTAGCATTATGTGCATGTTTTTGTACTGTAGGAGGAACCCGGAGTACCCGGAGGAAGCACGGGGAGAACATGCAAACTCCACACAGAAACGCACAATCGGGATTTGAACCCAGGACCTTCTTGCTGTAAGGCGGATGTACTAACCACTACAGCACCGTGCCTCCCCTGGAATGGTCCTAGGGACATGTAATGAAATGAAACATACTGAAATGATTTCTACACACATTTTGCACATACAGTTCTGCATACACATTTCAATTTCTCCCAATCAGATCCAACAGCCTTTTTTATAGCACTCAAACTGTCAAATCACATGATAATGTCAATATCGCCAGTGGATATTTTCAGAGTCTCACCTGGAACATATCTGTGTCATCATCATGACAGTATTCCACCACCACAGTCTGATTCCTAGAGAGTGTGAAGGAGATACTGTGCTGCCCCCTGCTATTAACCGCCTGAAACAAAAGGTCACACCTCTTTAATTACAACCCAGTGATACATCAGTGCAATGCTTTAGAGCCTTTTTAAATGGATAAGTGCAATAAACACCAGGATGTTCAAAACACCTGGAATGAATCGAATTGTCCTGAATCTACTTTTGTTAAATTGCTCTACACACCTTACTGTCTTGTGGGTTGCTGAGAATATGCACAGCGCTTGGCTTGACACCATTAGCCTTTGCCCTTCTGTACAGAGCAAAGCGACTTCTCTTCCTCCCCTTATCTCCACCAGGAAGGGAGCCATTGTACCTGGTGATGAAAAATATATATACATACATAATCAAATAAAAAGCATGACAAAAAAATGGTCACCAATAAACTTGACCATTTGACATTTTTACTGACAATTGATTAACTTTACATGATTTCTAAAAGAAGGTCCTGGTTTCAATTCCCGGGCTCGGACGTTTCTGTGTGGAGTTTGCATGTTCTCCCTGTGCTTGCGTGGGTTTCCTCCGGGTATTCCGGTTTCCTCCCACAGTTCAAAGATGTGCGCATAAGGCTAATTGGCTGTTCCAGAATGCCCCTAGGTGTGAGTGTGCATGATTGTGTGTGTGTGTTTTCCTGCAATGGTCTGGTGAGCTGTTCAGGATGTACCCTCCCTTCGCCCAGTGTCAGCTGAGAGAGGCTCCGGCCTCCCCACTACCCTAGTAGGATTAATCGGTTTGGCAAATGAGTGAGCGAGTGAGTGATACTTCTTTGATTCTGATCAGATAATCTCTCTCTCTCTCTCTCTCTCTCTCTCTCTCTCTCTGTGTCAGGAATCACTGCTGAAATATTTATCACAGTCAATTCCCTCCATATCACCCTGTTTTATTTCCAAAAAATTGTTTTAGTCAGAATAAATGGTTTTCATTCTGTGCACAGTAAATTCAAAGAGCACTGTGTGAATATCAACTGTTTATGTTCTTTAAACTCGAGGGGAAGAAGGGTGTCAGAAACCAAGGATCAGATACCCATTTATCTATAACAATACACATTTGTGCTATGACATGTTTTAGAGGAGGTACAATAAATGCCATCATGCATGGTGTTAGTCAGAAACGTGTCTAGTCTAGTCGTGTTCTCAGAGGTTCGACTCCAAGTCTTTACAGTATAAACAGGGGGATTCTTTTCCACTGCCGGATTATAAAGCGAGGATGAAAACACGATGAGAAGGCTTCACTTAAGAGGCTTTCAGATAATCTAAGATGCACGTGGTGCCCCTTAATAGGTAAAGAGATCTCTCCGGTGTTCCACGCGCTCTGTTTCTCCAAGGCTCTCTGAATGCTTCAGGCACACTAACTCAGTTTGGCATTTAGTCTCTGCAGCCTTCAGTCTGGTGCTGCCACAGAAAGGCTCCTTTGTTCTTCCTGCAGCTATCAGTGTCAAGCAGCACAACTGAGCCCAAGCATGGGAAACTGCAGAGAGACGTTCGGCAGGTTTTTAATTCAGCAGCCCCAAAGGCAATCACAAGCCTGTCCTATGAGCTCTGACATGTGTTTGCTGTATATTTCGGGGAGCTCAGACAAGCAGGGTTGTGTGTAGGTAATAATAAATTTGGACTAAATACAGGAGCGAGTCAGATTTTGATGTTTGGAAAAGTTTGTACCGTCTGAAAGGTTCAACACATTACAGTTCAGATTAAAGTGTTTCATACCAATTTATAGTCATACTCATTTTTCATGGGACAGAGGTCTGCATACACACACACACACACACACACACACACACGATACTGAGGTTTACTCTATGGATATTGGCCACATTTGTGAGTCAGCTTTGTAAAATGTCTGCACTGCTCGCAGTGGTGCAAAAACATTGACCGTGTCCAGACTGGTCAATGTGCCACTTCAGCACTGCACAGTGAGACAGCATAGACAGAAGAGCAGCACAGCAGAACCAGTGTTCGCATCAGCGCACATGCATACCCACACCCTCATACACACACCCTCTCTTTCTCTCACTCTCTCTCTCTCTCACACACACACACACACACACACACACACACACACACACACACACACAATAAAATATTCAAAAACCTTTCCTCCTCTATTTTGATGCTGGCTTAAAAGGCTTAAATATTATTAGGTATTAAATAAAATATTACTAGTCATGCGTAGCTGATTACAGCATTGATTACATAGTTAAACCTAAACTCATTTTTTTCTATTACAGATAAACACAGAGCAAGTACACAGTTATGCAAAACTCATGAACTGTCCAGAAGAAATGTTCTGATTGAAGTGATTCAGCTGAATAAACATTTCTCCCTCAGCATGTCTGCTCCATAGATATCACTAATGCAATATACATTTTATTACTCTTAAATATAACACAATGACCTGCTTATACATCAATTCAAGGTAAATATCCAAACAAAAATCTTTCCAATGTAATATTACAATTAATCTTTTAGATAATATAGGGTGGCACAGTGGTGAAGTGGTTAAAACGTCATGGGTTTGAGGCCCGGGCGTGTCTGTGTGGAGTTTGCATGTTCTCCCCGTGCTCTCGTGGTTTTTTTTTCCTGCTACTCCGGTTTCCTCCCACAGTCCATAGACATGCACATTAGGCTAATTGGCTGCTCCAAATTGACCCTGGGTGTGAGTGTGAGATATTGTGTCCGTGTTGCCCTGTGATGGTCTGGCAAGTTGTTCGAGGTGTACCCCACCTTTGCTCAGTGTCGGCTGAGATAGTCTCCAGCCTCACCCCAACCCTAATAGGATTAAGTGGTTCGGCAAATGAGAGAGTGAGTGAGTATTAAATAATGGAATACCACCAATGTGTAGTATTACTGTGAGGATACTACACAAGTGTTTACATTGTACTCAAACATGACAATCTCATGCAGGTCATTGAATCAGCCAAATAATGATTCAGTTTGATTTCTGTGTCACAGTACTCTCTGAACATGTCCTGTAACTCAGTCAAGCCTAGAGTTTGCGTCAATCTTGATTTATTACATAGTTTGAACACAGCAGTTTGTTTGTTGGTCCTGAAACACAGGAGAAATGCAAAGTGCTGATCAGTGCCTGACACTACAGCTCTAGGGATCATGTGCGCAGTTCATTACACTCTCTTTACGAATTGAAATTGAAAAGTAAATTACATGAAACTAGGGCTGGGTGGTATGGGCCAAAATTTATTCTTGATTTTTTTTTTTAATTTACAAATTTCCACAAACTCAAGATAAATTGATGATTAAAAATATTTTCTTTATTAAAACTATATGCTATCTATCTAGCTATCTATCTATCTATCTATCTATCTATCTATCTATCTATCTATCTATATATATATATAGATAGATAGATAGATAGATAGATAGATAGATAGATAGATAGATAGCTAGATAGATAGCATATAGTTTTAATAAAGAAAATATTTTTAATCATCAATTTATCTTGAGTTTGTGGAAATTTGTAAATTAAAAAAAAAAATCAAGAATAAATTTTGGCCCATACCACCCAGCCCTAGTTTCATGTAATTTACTTTTCAATTTCAATTCGTAAAGAGAGTGTAATGAACTGCGCACATGATCCCTAGAGCTGTAGTGTCAGGCACTGATCAGCACTTTGCATTTCTCCTGTGTTTCAGGACCAACAAACAAACTGCTGTGTTCAAACTATGTAATAAATCAAGATTGACGCAAACTCTAGGCTTGACTGAGTTACAGGACATGTTCAGAGAGTACTGTGACACAGAAATCAAACTGAATCATTATTTGGCTGATTCAATGACCTGCATGAGATTGTCATGTTTGAGTACAATGTAAACACTTGTGTAGTATCCTCACAGTAATACTACACATTGGTGGTATTCCATTATTTAATACTCACTCACTCTCTCATTTGCCGAACCACTTAATCCTATTAGGGTTGGGGTGAGGCTGGAGACTATCTCAGCCGACACTGAGCAAAGGTGGGGTACACCTCGAACAACTTGCCAGACCATCACAGGGCAACACGGACACAATATCTCACACTCACACCCAGGGTCAATTTGGAGCAGCCAATTAGCCTAATGTGCATGTCTATGGACTGTGGGAGGAAACCGGAGTAGCAGGAAAAAAAAACCACGAGAGCACGGGGAGAACATGCAAACTCCACACAGACACGCCCGGGCCTCAAACCCATGACGTTTTAACCACTTCACCACTGTGCCACCCTATATTATCTAAAAGATTAATTGTAATATTACATTGGAAAGATTTTTGTTTGGATATTTACCTTGAATTGATGTATAAGCAGGTCATTGTGTTATATTTAAGAGTAATAAAATGTATATTGCATTAGTGATATCTATGGAGCAGACATGCTGAGGGAGAAATGTTTATTCAGCTGAATCACTTCAATCAGAACATTTCTTCTGGACAGTTCATGAGTTTTGCATAACTGTGTACTTGCTCTGTGTTTATCTGTAATAGAAAAAAATGAGTTTAGGTTTAACTATGTAATCAATGCTGTAATCAGCTACGCATGACTAGTAATATTTTATTTAATACCTAATAATATTTAAGCCTTTTAAGCCAGCATCAAAATAGAGGAGGAAAGGTTTTTGAATATTTTATTGTGTGTGTGTGTGTGTGTGTGTGTGTGTGTGTGTGTGTGTGTGTGTGAGAGAGAGAGAGAGTGAGAGAAAGAGAGGGTGTGTGTATGAGGGTGTGGGTATGCATGTGCGCTGATGCGAACACTGGTTCTGCTGTGCTGCTCTTCTGTCTATGCTGTCTCACTGTGCAGTGCTGAAGTGGCACATTGACCAGTCTGGACACGGTCAATGTTTTTGCACCACTGCGAGCAGTGCAGACATTTTACAAAGCTGACTCACAAATGTGGCCAATATCCATAGAGTAAACCTCAGTATCGTGTGTGTGTGTGTGTGTGTGTGTGTGTGTATGCAGACCTCTGTCCCATGAAAAATGAGTATGACTATAAATTGGTATGAAACACTTTAATCTGAACTGTAATGTGTTGAACCTTTCAGACGGTACAAACTTTTCCAAACATCAAAATCTGACTCGCTCCTGTATTTAGTCCAAATTTATTATTACCTACACACAACCCTGCTTGTCTGAGCTCCCCGAAATATACAGCAAACACATGTCAGAGCTCATAGGACAGGCTTGTGATTGCCTTTGGGGCTGCTGAATTAAAAACCTGCCGAACGTCTCTCTGCAGTTTCCCATGCTTGGGCTCAGTTGTGCTGCTTGACACTGATAGCTGCAGGAAGAACAAAGGAGCCTTTCTGTGGCAGCACCAGACTGAAGGCTGCAGAGACTAAATGCCAAACTGAGTTAGTGTGCCTGAAGCATTCAGAGAGCCTTGGAGAAACAGAGCGCGTGGAACACCGGAGAGATCTCTTTACCTATTAAGGGGCACCACGTGCATCTTAGATTATCTGAAAGCCTCTTAAGTGAAGCCTTCTCATCGTGTTTTCATCCTCGCTTTATAATCCGGCAGTGGAAAAGAATCCCCCTGTTTATACTGTAAAGACTTGGAGTCGAACCTCTGAGAACACGACTAGACTAGACACGTTTCTGACTAACACCATGCATGATGGCATTTATTGTACCTCCTCTAAAACATGTCATAGCACAAATGTGTATTGTTATAGATAAATGGGTATCTGATCCTTGGTTTCTGACACCCTTCTTCCCCTCGAGTTTAAAGAACATAAACAGTTGATATTCACACAGTGCTCTTTGAATTTACTGTGCACAGAATGAAAACCATTTATTCTGACTAAAACAATTTTTTGGAAATAAAACAGGGTGATATGGAGGGAATTGACTGTGATAAATATTTCAGCAGTGATTCCTGACACAGAGAGAGAGAGAGAGAGAGAGAGAGAGAGAGAGAGATTATCTGATCAGAATCAAAGAAGTATCACTCACTCGCTCACTCATTTGCCAAACCGATTAATCCTACTAGGGTAGTGGGGAGGCCGGAGCCTCTCTCAGCTGACACTGGGCGAAGGGAGGGTACATCCTGAACAGCTCACCAGACCATTGCAGGAAAACACACACACACAATCATGCACACTCACACCTAGGGGCATTCTGGAACAGCCAATTAGCCTTATGCGCACATCTTTGAACTGTGGGAGGAAACCGGAATACCCGGAGGAAACCCACGCAAGCACAGGGAGAACATGCAAACTCCACACAGAAACGTCCGAGCCCGGGAATTGAAACCAGGACCTTCTTTTAGAAATCATGTAAAGTTAATCAATTGTCAGTAAAAATGTCAAATGGTCAAGTTTATTGGTGACCATTTTTTTGTCATGCTTTTTATTTGATTATGTATGTATATATATTTTTCATCACCAGGTACAATGGCTCCCTTCCTGGTGGAGATAAGGGGAGGAAGAGAAGTCGCTTTGCTCTGTACAGAAGGGCAAAGGCTAATGGTGTCAAGCCAAGCGCTGTGCATATTCTCAGCAACCCACAAGACAGTAAGGTGTGTAGAGCAATTTAACAAAAGTAGATTCAGGACAATTCGATTCATTCCAGGTGTTTTGAACATCCTGGTGTTTATTGCACTTATCCATTTAAAAAGGCTCTAAAGCATTGCACTGATGTATCACTGGGTTGTAATTAAAGAGGTGTGACCTTTTGTTTCAGGCGGTTAATAGCAGGGGGCAGCACAGTATCTCCTTCACACTCTCTAGGAATCAGACTGTGGTGGTGGAATACTGTCATGATGATGACACAGATATGTTCCAGGTGAGACTCTGAAAATATCCACTGGCGATATTGACATTATCATGTGATTTGACAGTTTGAGTGCTATAAAAAAGGCTGTTGGATCTGATTGGGAGAAATTGAAATGTGTATGCAGAACTGTATGTGCAAAATGTGTGTAGAAATCATTTCAGTATGTTTCATTTCATTACATGTCCCTAGGACCATTCCAGGGGAGGCACGGTGCTGTAGTGGTTAGTACATCCGCCTTACAGCAAGAAGGTCCTGGGTTCAAATCCCGATTGTGCGTTTCTGTGTGGAGTTTGCATGTTCTCCCCGTGCTTCCTCCGGGTACTCCGGGTTCCTCCTACAGTACAAAAACATGCACATAATGCTAATTGGCTGTTCTAAATTGCCCATAAGTGTGTGTGTGTGTGTGCGTGTGTGTGTGTGTGTGTGCGTGTGCGTGTGTGTGTGTGCGTGTGTGTGTGCGTGTGTGTGTGTGTGTGTGTGTGTGTGTGTGAATGGTTGTGTGTGTTGGTCCTGTGATGGTTTGGCGAGCTGTTCAAGGTGTACCCTGCCTTCTTCCTGTGTAGGCTGAGATAGGCACTGGTCTCCCCGCGACCCTAGTAAGATTAAGCCTCTCGGCCAGTGAGTGAGAATGAGGACCTTTACACAGCACTGTATGCTTTATGACTGTCGACGGCAGGGAGTCGTCTCATTAACCTTTATGTTATGATCTGGATCCTTGTTTGGTTTCCATCAGTACCAGAGATTACCAACATATAGTATACATTAATTTATGTATATATACTTATAGAGCAAGATATACTTCCGAAATGTTGTTTGCTGGGTTGGCATCTCAGTAACTATAATTTAACATAATATAATATAATATAACCAAAAATATATAATAGCAGGTTATCATCGAAGTGTTCGGATTAAATTAAATGTAAAACGTCATGCTATGCAATGGACACTAATTAAATCGCTTTGTTTGCGTTGTTCCTAGATCGGCCGTTCAACTGAAAGCCCCATAGACTTTGTGGTGACGGATACACCCGGTGGATCAAAAGAGAGCGAGGACTCTGTTGCACCCAGCACTATCTCGCGCTTTGCCTGCAGAGTGGTGTGTGAGCGCAACCCCCCCTACACTGCCCGTATTTTCGCAGCTGGCTTCGACTCTTCCAAGAACATTTTCCTTGGGGTTGGTATTCCACACTGGCTTTTGGAAATGTTTGTGTAATTTTGAGATTTTTTTTTTTTTTCTTATAACTGTACTGCATGAGCCACGCAATATATGGCTTTCCATCACGTTTTGCACACTGTCAGCAGAAGTGAGTGCAGAAGGACGGTCTTCCATGTGCCGCTCCTGTAATGTAGTTATAATAATGGATCACTACACTTATTGTATGTGTTATCAGACTCCTCTCTTTACAATGTGTTGAGAGAGATTTCCTTTTAGAGCTCAAGTGGTCAAGAGTGTGAAATGATCTGGGTGAAGCACTGGTCTCTTGTTCTATCTTGTGATTTGCATCAAAGCTAATGAAGAACGGGAAAAGCAGGAAACATGGGGTGGATAAAGTATAAGGGACAAGAAGAAAACTCTCTCCTCACAAAAAGATGGTCCTGAGTTCGAGCCCCGTCGCCAGCGAGGGCGTTTCTGTGTTGAGTTTGCATGTTCTCCCTGTGCTGGAATGAGTTTTCTCCAGGTACTCAGGTTTCCTCCTACAATTCAAAGACATTAGGTCAGCTGTCTACTCTAAATTACCCATTGTTGTGAATGTGAGTGTGAACGGTTGTTTGTGTCTGTGTCAGCTTCTTTGAAGAAATGAATAGAAGAAATAGGGAAGAGAAAGGCAAAGATTGCAGTGTGCACAAAGCAGCCGCATTTGCATTTTCCCTTGCGTAAAACAAAAACATAAACCACATGACCAAGAATATGTGGACACCTGATCGCCAAATCCACATGTGGCTCTCGTTCTAATCAAAAATCGAATCTAAACACTAGTAAACAGAAACGTATTTACTGTAGATACTATGGTGTGTCTTAACAATATGGGAAAATTTGAACTTAAATTATTGTGACACTTCATACAAAAACTCCAAATATAAATTTTGAGGCAGATAACTCAATATTTACTACTTGCTGAACGCGGCCAAAGTTTAGCATCTAGGTGTCAAGTCTAGCTAGACTATATAATGCGATCTTGGATTTGGATCAAACTTTTCTCGAAAAGGATCCACAAAAAGAGGGCAGTGGTGGCCCGGTGGTAGAGTGCTCTATTACTGATTCCAAGGTTGGGGGTTCAAGCCCCATTGTCAACGGGTTGTCACTGCTGTACCCCCAGTTATCAAAGGCCATCCACGTCTCTCTGTTTATGAGATGGGCACCAGCCTCCCCGGGACCCTAATTAGGATTAAGCGGTTCAGAAAATGATGAATGGACCCACAACAATGGGAAGCAGAACATTCATACAAAGAGGCTCAAGCTATTGTACTTTCCCTGCGAGTGACAAATGATTTGTCAGAAAGAGCAGTGGCTCCCATGCAGTCTTTCACTGAATCTCTGGCCCACAATGAAGAACAAAAACAGTTTGTTTTGCAAGAGGTCGAAGTAAATTCCCAAAGCAGTAAATGGAAATGTTTTTGTTATCATGTAATTTTTACAAATAAAAGCTTAATTTTCGTCAATATGTTTCATATGGTGTAACTATTTGTGCTTTGAGCAAGTTCTAAATCCACTCCGATTTTTGTCAAATTTACCATGTAGCCTGTTTTTCCCATATAGCACACAATGAAAACCTGGCCAACATTAATTTCAAAACTTTGAAATTCAGACACACCCTAGTTCATACCATATTTCCTCCTGCAGTCCAAACACATTGTCCATTAGGCTAATTGGCTGTTCCAAATTGCCGTTCCCATTGCAGGGCCAACACATACCTACTGTGCATGTTTTTGGACTGTGGGAGAAAACCAGAGTACCCGGAGAAAACCCACACAAGCACGGGAACAACATGCAACCTCCACACAGAAACGCCCGAGCCCGGGAATTGAACCCAGGCCTTCTTGCTATGAGATGGACGTGCTAACCACTGCGACACCGTACTGCCTTCCGATGTATAATAGCCAGTCGATACCATAATGCGGATGGACGGATGTACAATCCATTCAAAATCAAGTGGATTTCTTAATTATGGTGCTCTGGTAGGCAAGCTTGATTAATACTTGTGATCTGAGGAGAGAACTGCGGCTCATATCCAAATGTTTGGCAGTGAATATGGCCGAGTCAGAGAGATTTCTGTGCAACCAAAACATGGAACAAGGCTCGGGCTTTTACTTTCCTAATCAAAAGAACAATCAGGCAAATCCGAAAGAAGAAAATGATTATATATTAGTTGTGTGTGGAAATATAGAAATGTAGAAAGGAAATGGGGCCGCAGAAGATTTTTATTTGGGGGAAGATGTGTTCAAAATATTTTAAGATGTGGGTTTGAACTTCCAGTTAAATTTTTTTTTTTTTCACAGTTTTGATAGAGGGATATTTATAGGTCAGAACTAAAATTTTGCAAACTTGAGAGCAGCTCTGCTGACTGGTTCCTCTTTGCAAGGTTATAAATCCTCAAAACCTCACAGAGCTCTTTCTGGTAGCTATATACACCATATGGCCAAAGGTTTGTGGACACCCAACCATCCCACTCACATGTGGGTCTTTCCCAAACCATTGCTACAAAGTCAGAAGCACACAGTTGTATAGAATATCTATGTATGGTATAGAGTCACGATTTCCCTTCACTGGAACTAAGAGACCCAGACATGTTCCAGCATGACCATACCCTTGTGCACAAAGTGAAGATGTGGTTTACCAAGGTTAGAGTAGAAGGATTCAAGGGCAGTGGTGGGTGGCTCAGTGGTTAGGGCACTGGGTTACTGATCCAAGCTGCCACCTTGAGCAAGGCTCCTAACGCTCAATTGATCAGTTGTAGAAAAAAAATGTAAGTTGCTCCCATAAATTTAAAGGTAAAGCTAAATATAAAGGAGTGTCCTGCACAGAGCTGTGACCTGAACCCCAGTGAACACTTTTGGGATGAACTGGAACATTAACTGCACTCCAAGTCTTCTTGTGCAACATTAGTACCAGACCTCACTAATGCTCTTGTGGCTGAATGAACTAATCCTCACAGCCACGCTTCAGAATCGACTGCAAAGCCCTTCTTAAAGAATGGAGGTTATTATAATGGCTAAAAGAAGACTAAATCTAGAATATGATGCTTAAAAAGTACAGATAAGTGTAACGGTCAGGCATTCACATATTTACAGTGTTTGTGTGAGAGTTATGCCCTGCGATGGCCTGGTGAGCTGTCCAGGGTGTACTCTGCCCTTGCTCAGAATCGAGATGGGCAAAGTAGGGTTCCTGCGACCCTACTTAGGATAAAGCAGTTCAGAAAATGAATGAATGAATATTAGTTGTCTAGGTTGTTTTACTGGACATTATTACATTGTCTCATTTATATTTTTTGTATAATCCTTTATTTCTGTAGGAAAAAGCAACAAAGTGGAAGAATCCAGATGGTCAGATGGATGGCCTCACAACCAACGGAGTACTGGTGATGCATCCACAAGGTTTCCCAGAAGAGTCCAAGCAGGGCATGTGGAGGGAGATTTCTGTCTGTGGGAATGTCTATACTCTGAGAGAGACCAGGTCCGGCCCCATCCGTGGCCAGCTGGTAAGAAATATCACTAACCATAACCATTTACTTTGGTCACTACTACAGTAGGCTACAGAGGAAACAGGATGTTTTTCTTTATCCAGACATAATGGAAGTACACATTCGGAATATAAACAGTTACATAAAGATAGTATATTTGATAGCACCTAGTGTGGTGTTTGCAGCAGCAGCAGTCAAAAAAAGTCTAACACAAATAAAGTACATTTAGTCATGAAGATCTGTGCTTCACTGTACCATGTTATTTTAAAATACATCATCACAATTTACTCACTCACTCATTTTCTGAACTGCTTACTCCTACTACTAAGGTCTCAGCCGACACACAGTAGGCAAAGGTGGGTATACATTGAATAGCTCACCATCGCAGGGCAACACACAACCATTCACAATCATGCTCACATCTAGAAGCAGTTTGGAACAACCTATTAGCCTTATGTGCATGTCTTTCGACTGTGGGAGGAAACCGGAGTTCCCGGAAGAAAACCCACACAAGCACAGGGAAAACATGCAAACTCAGAAACACAGAAACACAGAAAATCCCAGGCCGAGCCCGGAACTTCAACCCATGATCTTCTTGCTGTGAGGCAGACATGCTAATCACTACACCACCATGCCTCCCGTCACACCTTATCAAAAAGATATTTTTTTCAATACTGTAGAGCTTGCTGGCATGACCGCCACATGAGAATGAGTAGCTAATTACCCTGCAAACATTCAGTATATTCTGTTTATCACGATTGCTAAGTTGTTAAACATGTGTCAAGCCTGTGTTTGACTTTATTTAGTTTTTTCTCATGCTGATACTTTTTTTTTTTTAATTACTTTAGGCTCAGGGAGAAAGCAGCGCCCTGAAGGATGGCTCTCTGGTAGACCTGTGCGGTGCAACCTTGTTGTGGCGCACAGCTGAAGGCCTGCTGAAAGCACCCACTTTGCGTCACCTGGATGCACTGCGCCTGGAGCTGAATGCAGCGCGTCCGCAATGCCCAGTAGGCCTAAGCACACTGGCGTTCCCCAGCCTACCCCGTAGCCACAGCCTGGAGGAACGCCAGCCTTGGGCTTACCTTACCTGTGGCCATGTGCACGGTCGTCACGACTGGGGCCAGAAGCCTGAGCACAGCCGTGAGCGCGAGGGAGGCCCCAGCACAGGCGGCAGACGGGAATGCCCGCTGTGCCGATCACTGGGGCCCTATGTGCCCTTGTGGCTGGGCTGTGAGCCTGCGTTCTACATGGACGCAGATGCTCCTACTCATGCTTTTGTTCCCTGCGGCCACGTGTGCTCAGAGAGGACGGCAAAGTATTGGGCTGAGACATCGCTGCCACACGGGACCCATGCCTTTCAGCCCATATGCCCATACTGCTCCACACCTCTCACGGGCATACCTGGCTTCACCCGCCTCATCTTTCAAGGGCCTGTTGATTGACAAGTAGCCACAGGGGTACACAGTATAATAGGAGTGCTTTCTTGGGAGTGTATTCATACTGTAAATACACATGCTGAAATCACATGCAAATGTACCGTAGCTTCTTTAGTATATGCACACACATAACTCAGTATGTGTATTCTACATTTGAATGCAGCCCTAAGTTAGCCTGGTGAATTTTTATTCTTGCTAGTAATGTCACCCTAATTCTTTCAGAGGTTCAGTCAGGCACTGATCCAGTCATGAGCCAGATCAGCAAGACGGGATAAGTTACAGAGTTACTTCAAGTTTGATTGGTGGCAGACGAAATACTTTAAAGCTACTGAGATACATATATGCTATAATAGTATCTGAAGAATCAGCTGCCAAGTAAATAAAAGGCTCTTCTGGGTTTAGTAGGAGCTTATTTACCAACTCGCTAAATTTGTGATTGTCAAAAACACAACCAGTGCCAGAAAGAATCTACTGAAAATTTACACTACCAAGTACCTCTTCAATCTATGCCTGCAGTATAATATCTACATGCTGCATACTAATTAGTGGGCCTCTGGATGCTTGTAATAAGTTTTTGGGAAGTTAGATTGCATCTCTTTGATGTTTTAGTTATTAGGATCTCAGGACAGGAAATGGGCATCTGCTATTGAAACCTGTGACTTGTCGAAAGTTTACATCTAGCCTTTAATCTAGGGAGTAAATGTCCATGCTATTGATGGACTCCTACCTCCATCTATGGCGACTTGTACTGCTTCCTCAGTGTGCTATATGTGCTTTCACTGCACGTAGCACTAAAAAGGAAACACGCCTATCCAACACCCACCTTAAGCAATAAGCATTCCTAGAATTAGCCTAAAGCTCAATGAGAGATGAACGACTCAAGCTTGTACTACCTGGTTCTAGCTTATGTGTGGTGAACTTGGATTTTAGTCGTTGAAAGGCTTTACCAAGTCATGAGAAGTGTAGCCCTGGTGATTTTTATTTTTTAGATTGTTCTTTGTATAGTTATGGTTGCTTTAGCATTTAAACAACAGGTGAAGTTGTAGCTGCAGTAAACACAGTAGTGGTTAAGTTTAAAAAAAAAAAAAAAGAAAGAAAAAAAAGTCCAGATGTAATATTTTTGTACATGGTTGTGTTACTAAACTTTGGCCCAAGGTCTTTATTTTTTTTTATATAACAAGTGGTTCACGTATATATGTATAAATATATTATTTTCATGTGCAAATATGATTTAAATCCTGGAGAGCCCACAGCAGAAAAGTATGCCTCACTGTGTCACACTCCAAAATGTCATAGGAAACCCTCAAAATAGTAAGCAGTATGATGAATGTACTATTCTAGGGCCTAGATAATAACTCTGCTGTTTTTGGTGCTAGCATTAAATTAAAATGCTTCGTATATATTTTTATCTGAACATCACTACACTCCTTGAACGTATTTAATTGTTTCGGTGACGTAATGTCGAAACCACCACCTGAATCACTTCTTCACATGCAGGCTTTGCACTATGCATGTCTATGATAAGCTTTTCACTCGAGAAAACTTTTAAATTGCAATTATACGGTGTTAGGAAAGATGCGCTCTACGTTACCTCACATGCAAGAGAAGAGACCTCAACTGAACATATTTTTATATTAACAGGAAGAGATGACGTGATTTGATTTTCACTTTTCTTGCTTGTTATGACTATTTCATACAACAGAATTCAATTTTGTCCTTTTCTTCTTCCTCGTGGCATCCATGTCCTCTCGCATTGTGTCAATAACCACTAATACTCCTGATTTGATGATCCAAATTGATATCCAACTGTACTTTCTGCCAAGTTAATACATTCCTTAGTTTTGTCACTCCTGGAGACCAAGTTCATGTGTTTGTTGTAGTATTTTAGTGTCTTGCATACTTATATACATTAATACACATATACATATAGTATACACACACACACACACACACACACACACACACAGATGATTCAGTGTCTTCCCAATGGCTCAGCCGTTCTGCCCCCATTCTTAACCTGCAAAGTTCCTTCTGCAAGCTGATAATGGGTGATCTCAGGTTTACACTAGTCAAAGTTTACACTCGTCCCAGTGTCACTATACGTCCAATTGCCAGGGCGTCATTAGTAGTTTTGGATCTACATGTGCCTGTGTGTGCTAATAGAATTCATTCTCAACTATTGCTCACAACAGGGTCTTACCTCAGAGAACACAAAATCTGGGGCATGTTCAAGATGTGTGAAAAAACCTACTACTCTATTTCACTGTCTGCATACGACTTCTGTGCTGTATCTCCAGAAAACGTTTCTCTGGAAGGATATGCCCGTAAACATGTCATTCCTGTCCAGAATTGTATTTCATCCTTTGTCATTTATTATTTGTACTAAGCGGCCATGTATTGAAATGGTATTAATATAAACCCTAACTTCATGGAGTGCCAGTCACTGATCAAGTCTTACACTGGATGAAATAATCCCGTAAGTGTCATATGTTAAAGACTTCAATCAGTGATGTTGGAAAGGTGATCAGTTTGAGTATGGTTAGTATTGTCTCCCATCTGAATGATGTGAAAAAGGCCGCACCTTGTGTTTGACCTCTGTAAAACCTTACATACAAACTAGTGGTCATGACCTATGACCTTTCCACTGTCACATACCACTGAGCAAGCCTTAAATACAGATACAAACTACACAGAGAACACAGATACACATTTACGCTTGAACCCAAGGTGCACTGACAATCGCAAAACAAAACCTTAATAAAATATATGTTTTCAAACCCTTTCTCCTTTATTAGTTGTCTTTTCTGTTGTTTTGGGGTTAAGAGAATGTTTCTGACTAATGTGGCCAGTAGAGGGCAACCTTGCCTCTTTTATCTACTGGAACCCACTTCAATACTTTTGCTAATACATAGTGGGCCTGGCAACTTTATATTTTTTGGTCAAAACCGAATTAAAACAGCATCTTGACTAAATCCTTAAAAAAATTAACTTGGAAAGACACTAGTTAAATCGGATTTCAATGGAAAGTCCACCCTGAAACACGATGCAGTCGTGAAAGTCCACCCTGGGAAAGCTGTAGCTTAATGGTTAGAGAATAGTTAAGGTCACTGGTTCGATTCCCGAACCTGCAGGAAAAATGTGTGGTGGCGAGGGGAAAAAAATACAACCCATAAACTATTTATTTATTTATTTTAGCATATCTGAACAAGCAACCTTTTCACTCTCTTTAATATATCACACTCGGAGAAAGCTGATATACTTTAACAAAACCACAAAGAAAATTAGGATTTACCATATAATTTATCCAACAAAAATATCAACAGATATAATATTCTTGATTTGAGAAAATAAGTCCACTCGTCATCAGGAGCTAGCTTTGCCCCTTTAGCATTTTGTAAAACTGCAAAACTACCAGTCTCTGACATTAACCTTTTTTTTTTTTTTTTTTTTTTTTTTTTTTTTTTTTTTCCCCCCCGGGGCCCTCCCCCCTTTTTTCCGTTTCACACTTTTTTGGTTTTTTTTTCCCCACACCAACCTTTTTGAACCCCCCCACAACAGC
>JBCNYH010000002.1:11583436-11607065 GCA_039654325.1 Tandanus tandanus | reverse complement strand
ATATATACACACACACACACACACACACACACACACACACAATCACACAATCAGGTACATTAGTATTTGCATAGTGATATGATTTTCTTCATTTTACCTCTGTAACCCACTACAATGGATTTGAAATGAAGCAATCAATATGTGTTTGAAGTGGAGACTTTAAATTTTAATTCAGGGAGTTTAAATTGGTCATGTCAGTCACTGTTATATTGCTATTGGAAGAGGCAGGAGGAGTTTTGCAGTGTATAGGGCTATTAAAACTATACTTTCTGCTCTGATTCAGTCAAGTGCGGCAAAATCGATTGGACATTGCTTCAAAGTACAGATGAGTACTGACTCAAAACATGCAGTGAAATAAACCCAAGAGCTCCTTAGTTTAGAAAAATGGAACGCTCTTAAATGGCTGAGTCAGTGAACTTAACTGAGTGTGCTTTTCCCTTACTGAAACAAAACTGAAGGCAGAAAGAACAAAAAACAACTGAAGTTAAACGCTCGGGAAAGCACATCAAAGGAGGAAACTAAGCATTTGGTGATGTCTGTGGGTTCCAGACCTCAGGTGGTCACTAACTGCAAAGAATTTGTATCAGAGTATTAAAAATTTTGTTTATAATTATGTTAGGTGGCCCAATGACTTTTAAACCCATGAAAAAGGAGGAACTATACAAAAAATGGTTAAAATATCCAGGTGATTAATGCTTTTATTAAATGCTTTTGTTAAACCCCTCAAGTTAAAGCGGAAATCACATAGTGATGGCTTAATATTTGATCCGCAGTGGTGGTGCACAGAGACAAAATTACAAATTGTTACTGTCCAAATACTTATGGGCCCCAAAAACCTTGCTCAAAACTATTTTTCTGTGTTTTAGGCACTAACCTTGTGAAAAAGGCCATCTGCGCTATGGTGGAGGGAGACTGTGATGAAGTGAGTTTACGCACACTGTTTAGGATTTTACTCTCACTACACATTCAGATTAGAGCACCTTAACATGTAGGAAAATAAAAGTGACCGTTTTTATATGGATGAGTGAGCATGATATTTAAGAGCCCATTATTGCAAACCTTTGCTTTAACAACATGAAGATGATTTTAATGGGGCAGTGGTGGCCTGGTGGTAGGGTGCTGGATTACTGATCCCAAGGTCGGCGGTTCAAGCCCCACCATCACCATGTTGTCACTGCTGTCCCCCCAGTGCACCTAACTGGGTTATCAAATCTCACTGTTTGTGGTGAGAGGCATGTAAAAGATCCATTGCTACCGTCAGCATGTTTCTGCCCTCCGATGGCCTGGTGAGCTGTCCAGTACAGGGTACTCTGCCCTCACCCAGAGTCGGCTGTGATGGGCGTCAGCCTCCCGCAACCCTAATTAGGATTAAGTGGTTCAGAAAAGGAACGGATGAATGAAGATGATTTTATATGATGATTTTATATTATTTATATATTACATTTATTGAAATCATAAAACGTGTGTATGTGTTGTATGATACAAAACATGTGTTGTATGATTCTGTTTACACTAGGTGGTACTGGAGACGGAGATCACGAACAAATCAGCCCTGAAGCTGTATGAAAACTTGGGTTTTGTGAGGGACAAGCGACTCTTCAGATATTATCTCAATGGTGTGGATGCTTTACGGCTCAAACTGTGGCTGCGCTAAACTCAGGCCTTGTCACAATCTCTCTTTCTTTAATACACTTACAGTCAAAAGCTATATGGGAACAATTATTCAAGGTCATCTTTACCGGATAAACACAGTACTATACTTGATATATCTCTGAAAGTCAGGGAACACAAAGAAAAAAACTGTTGAAACACCAAGTGTAGCAGGAAAAATTCTTTAAAGAGTCATTTGGTGTGAATCTAAGCAGAGCTTGATCTCAGAACAAAATAAAACCAGTGGATTCAAAGATGAAACAAGGAAATGATGAGACATTATGTAAGTTTGACTTGAGGTTTCAAACAAGATGTGTGGGGTTTTTTATTTTTATCATGTTTATGCTTTTACAGTGTTTGAACAAAGACTGTAGGTTTATTTTCTATGTATTATGGTGTGTGTGGGTGTGTGTGTGTTAGTAATTACTGGTTGGTGAAGCTGTGGTATATGATTTCTACATGGGTGTGAGAGTTAACTTGGTTTATTGGAGCCATTTCTCCATACATGTGATGTGCATCCGCTATTATTTGATCGGTTAGAAGAACAGTTAATGCACTAAAAAAGCAAATATGTGGTTTGGAAAACAAAGTAGAAACCTTTCTCATTCATCAGAGTTGTTTAATATGGCACTGCGGCGCACATGCACCAATGTGGTACTCGTGTCACTACTTGAGTGGTTTGTGCCTGTTCAGGGAGTGTTTAGCTTCTGTGCTCAATTTAGTTTGTGTGAGAAGGAACTTTTAAATCTATGTCTTTGGGGGAAAAATCTACCCCACTAAACAAAAACAAACAAAAAAAGAAACAGCTTTGTCTGACCAGCTACAAACTCACAAATCACCTGCTGAGTTAGTCATGACGGTAGACCATTAAGCAACGTAAGGAAAACGTTTTGAATTACTGCTGTTAATGTTTAATCATACACAACATATTTCCATTTATTAAGTAACACAACAGTATAAAACAATTACAAGAATACATTTTCTTCATGAATTTATTTAGTCAGGTAATAAGGAAGTTGGAAAACAACAGGAGTGTCATTTTGCAGGAACGCTGCATGGACTTTTTTTTTGTAATTGGACTACGCTGTGACGAAAACACATCCCAAGACTCCTTGCATAACAACTGTAGTCTTTGTTATGTAGCAACAGATCATGTGCGGTTTCCTCCATACAAGTCCCTGTGAAGCACTATAAAGTATTAAAATGAGTGAGATAATATGTAACTCATCACCACAAATTGAGTCTTTATGCACCAAAAAGGGCAACACAGGGGGGTAGTGGTTAGCAGGTCCAGGGTTTGAGTTCTGGGCTCGGGCGTTTCTGTGTGAAGTTTGCATGTTCTCCCTGTACTTGTGTGGGTTTCCTCCAGGTACTCCGGTTTCCTCCCACACTCCAAAGACATGCACATTAGGCTATTTGGCTGTTTAAAATTGCCCGTAGGTGTGGATGTGAGTGTGAATGGTTGTGTGGGTCCTGCGATGATTTGGTGAGCTGATTAGAGTGTACCCCACCTTTAGCTGAGATATGCTCCAGCCTCCCTACACTTAGACAGGCTTCCACTCTAGTAGGATTAAGCAGTTTGGTAAATCAGTGAGTAAGTGCACCAATCTGACTTTTTGAGTAATTCACATATATAAACAGAGGACTCTCATAGCTTTAAAATGACCCAAATATTTTTTAATATGACAAAGATATGAAAAAAAGTATCTCAGGTTTAAAGAATTTATTCACAAGACTTTTCAAGAAAGTACAATTTATTCAAAATGTCACTTTTTTTGCATAAAGACTCATATTGTGGGGATGGGTCACATTTATGCACGTGATTAAAACTGCAGTCAACATTATCATAAGAGCTCAACAAATTCAAATTATAATAAATATACATAAACAGATAGAAATCTAAGAAGGATAGAAATGACATTTGGACATTTGACTTTCACT
This sequence comes from Tandanus tandanus, assembly GCA_039654325.1. Lineage (NCBI taxonomy): Eukaryota > Metazoa > Chordata > Actinopteri > Siluriformes > Plotosidae > Tandanus > Tandanus tandanus. The sequence goes on along the minus strand of JBCNYH010000002.1, from coordinate 11,603,474 downwards.
GATGCTCCTTTATTATTACAAATAACAAAAATGGTTAAAAGGTAGGAGAATGTGGTATAAATGTTCTTTAATAACTGATATGGCCAGACTGTCTATAATGTAACTGCCTTAAACTACTTTATCCTGTCATCCTGTGAGTTATTCTTGTCATCCAGCAAGTCTGCCAGATCCACAGTGATCCACAGTCACAGTATTTTTCTGTTCATCTTGCCTTGTGCTTTTAATTGTTGCCTTGTATTTGTTTTTGCTGATAATTTTTATATAAAAATAATATAATAAAAGTTATTTCATAACCAGAAGTAATGAGTATATGATGCAGAAATAATGACAACCATGCACACACAGTTTACATACCTGGACAAAGTTTTGGCAAAATTATGTTAAATATTGGAAAGTTTTATAGTATAACTAATCATGTGGAAAATCTTTCTATAATTTATGGACAGTGGTTGGGTGAAGCAATTTATTATTACAGAATTGTGTGAGCCATTTTTAAATCATAATGATAAGTGAAATCAGCCAGTATAACTGATCCAATATAGTACCGGTCAAAAGTTTGGACACAATTACTTGTGTGTCCAAACTTTTGACTAGTACTTATGTTTATAAGAACAAGGGTTGTCAGTATACCAGAAGTCGCATATTGAAATCACTAAACATCAAATATTCCAGATTATTTCAGTAATTTTTTTGTTTTATGTACAAAAAAAAAAAAAAGAAAAAAATACGAGCCTGGTGGGGGGAACAATTTCTTACAACAGCAGCTCTAACAAACAGTAAATGTCGAAAGTCTGGACACACCTACTCATTCTAAATAGAAAGTGTGTCCAAACTTTTGAATGGTACTGTAGGTACGTGCCATTGATTTGTATCGCTCTCACCAGAGAAACATCACTACAGCTCTTATATAAAAGAGGCTGCACACAATATGAGCTTTTTTATTATAGTTACAAAAAACTTGAGATATACTGACAACTCCTTCTGACCACTGCGGCAGACCCGAATAAAGAGTTCACAATACTCTTCAGAATGAAAGAGTTTTGGACTGCAAGTACAATGCTAGTAATTTTGAGGTGTGTGTGGTGTGAGTGAAGTGGAGCAGCAGTCAGCACTGACTCACAGGTTGTGTCTGAAAAAAAAGTCAATCTGTTTCTTACTCTTAGGTGCTTTAATGTAACAGAACAACAGAAATAACACAAACACAGGCAATGTATATAAATGCAAGTGCAATTTGTTAGATTGTCACAAAGGCATTGGAACAATACATTAAATTTAAGAGCTGGCAACAATCATTAGCAATAATACAGCAATAAACCTTGTACAGTACAATGTAAACTTTATGCACAAACATGATCCATTTACTATATACTATTATTCACATCAATGGAGCAGGTCTTTATGTGCAGTAAGTTGGCTACAGTAAACTAAGTATACTCCATTAGTGTACAATAATACCTTTGGATTTTTGTCTGTTTCTTTTCACGAAGATCCAATGCTTACATTACCAAAAAGGGAAAATAGATTATGTCTTACTATTACATAAAGGCTGCATAAAAAAAGAACAGTGAAACTTTTTTCATTTGTAAATGATGTACGGTTTTTCTTAAAGAGCTCTGCACACAAAAAGGATTGGATCGATTTTAAAATAGTCAGATTACTGTCAGGATTTATAAGTCGGAAAATGTAATCTACACAATCCCAAGACTATACCTTTAGTTCAAAAGAGCAGTTTGGCCAAAAATAATGTACACAATGTTCTCATTTGCGTAAATATTACCTCACTTTCAGGATGGAATTCTCCTATTTTTCCAATAACAAACACTGAGATTTAAGAACGTATGTGACCCATCACAGCAAAGTGGTTATTACGAAATCAGAAATGATTAATTTTGAGTTATTGGTACCATTTTGTGTGTATTCTGATATCCTAAACTTGAAATGATACCAAATTTTCTAACATATGTTATCTAGTTCTGGAGTAACTAACAAAAACGTGCCAGGAATTTTCAACCTTTTAAGCATTTTAAGTTTTTAAGCTAATATTACAGTCAGGTCTTTGAGAAATTTTGGCACTGTTGATACACAATATTCACTTTAAAAACCTATCTGGCTGCACAATAATGCAACTGTAAAATAATTTTGCTTTTTGAATTTTTTTGGAATGTAGCCAAAACGCTCAGCATTCCTCCATCATGGAAAACACAAGCATTTTCTCAGACTATTCCTCAATAAAGCTCAACAATTTTAAAGACTTTTATACTAACTGAAACTATAAGGAAAATACACTGATCAGCCATAACTTTAAAAACATTATGACCACCGACATGTGAAGTGAATAACATTGATTATCTCGTTGAAATGGCACCTGCCAAGGAGTGGGATGTATTAGGCAGAAAGTAAACAGTCAGTTCTCAAAGGAAGATGAGCAAGTATAAGGATCTGAGCGACTTGGACAAGGGCAACATTGTGATGGTTTACAGACTGGGTCTATTCATCTGCAAAACAGCAGGTCTTGTGGGATGTTCCTGGTATGCAGTGGTAAGTACCTAACAAAGGTGGTCCAAGGAAGGACAACCAGTGAACTGGCAAGAGTGTCATGCGTGATCAAGGCTCAGTGACGCGCATGGGGAGCAAAAGCTAGTACGTCTGCTCTGATCCCACAGAAATGCTACTGTAGCTGCTGAATCTGTTAATGCTGGCTATGATAGAAAGGTTTCAGAGCACATAGTGTCTTACAGCTTGCTGTGTATGGGGCTGTCTAGCCGTAGACCAGTCCGGTGGTGTTAATATTATGGGTGATTAACAGTTTCTTGAAGTGGAAAAATAAGCCTGTGTTGAAAATGTAGAAATCAAATTGGAAATGTGTTATCATCCAAATTACTTTTATGATATAATATAATTTTTGGTTCATATCTGACTCATGTTTGATGCTTGTACTGATAATGTATACTTAATCATTCAGAACAGACACCATGACTGGCTGGTGATTGAAAGGGGAGAGAGAACATTGTATTCGTCTCTCTCCGTGGTCAGTTTTGTTTTTTTGGACAATGACTGTGACAGCCTGTCTGTAACTTGCTATCTTCTGATAATTAAAAGCATTTCTGTTGCATCACATGGGAACACTGAAGGCTCTTCATGACTGATTGACTAGTACGTTTGGGGAGAAATTGTCTAAAAAATTTTGGCCAAACTGGTACTTCAATTATTTGCAGTGACATTAACCCATAAAAATCTGCTGATGTTTGAATGATTTTAAATGTAGTAGAATGATCCTTATTATACATGTAAATAATCCGTGAGATTAAGTTCACATCCCGAAGATTTTCCAAATCTACACTGTTATTACTACTAGAAGTGCTGTGCGATTGCTCAGACTGTTTAAAATGATTCTGGAACAGATGATTTTCTTTGAACGATTTAAAATTCATCTTCAGAGCTATCAGCTAGTAGCATTGCTTGGTCTGGTCCACTTCTAACTTCTGTAGGTTGCTGTAGTCAACAAAAACCAAACATCACTCATGAGTAGACATGTAAATCAAACATGTACTAAATATGCCTTATAAAGAAGTTGCTTTAGGAATATATTCAGACTGAACATTTTATGTTCTCCGGTCTGGTTTACCTTTCTCCTCTGGTGCTTCAGGCTGTTCCTCCTCTTGCGGTGGATCATCTTGATGCCATAAAGAGCTCCAACAATAAGTAGTGCCCCAGCTATACCAATGCCCACAGGTGCCAACATCCCAGAAACATAGCCAGCCTTGAAGAAAGAGTATTACATTTCACACTGGGTTAAATGATTAACTCTAAACTATTTTTGAGAAATCTCTTACCTTTTCTCGGATCAGCTTAACCCAGCTCCGTACTGCAAGAAATGAAATGAAAGTGAGCATGTAAGAATACTGAATTTCTGATTTGAACTAAAGCTTCACGTACATGTGAGATGTTCTTTGATAATTCTGTGTAAGTTAAAGGCATGTGGTATAGAAAGAGCTTCAGGCATGTGGTCAGAAAGAGCTTTTTGTATGGGCAATTGTATGGGCAATTAGTGAAATGAAACTATACTGTGGGAAGATGCCCCAGAGGAAAAGGAAGCATTTGTTTAGGGGAGAATATCTTTATTAGAGTCATCATTGAGAATACTTGGTTAGGAAGACACAACAATAAGTCCAGTTACTTAAGGTATGCTTTGCACCTCATTATTGTAATCACACGTAAGCAGAAAGGAAATAACACTTTCACAATGAAACATTTGAATATTTTTTAAGTGTCCAAATCAACTTTTAGTTGAGACCTTAATGCCACCTTTATAACAATGCTGTTGTAAAGATGGGCGGCACGTTGGCGTAGCGGTTAGCACGTCCGCATTACAGCAAAAAGATCCTGGGTTTTATTCCCGGCCACGGGAGTAAATGTGTAGAGTTTGCATGTCCTCCTTGTGCTTGCATGGGTTTCCTCTGAGTCCTCCGGTTTCCTCACAAAGTCCACAGACATGCACATTAGGCTAACTGGCTGTTCCAAATTGCCCCTAGATGTGGATGTGAGTGTGAATGGTTGTGCGTGTGTTGGCTCTGTGATGGACTGACAAGCTGTTCAGGGTGTACCCGCCTTCGCCCAGTGTCAGCTGAGAGTTTGAGCGGCTCCAGCCTCCCCGCGACCCCAGTAGGTTAAGAGGCTCGACGAATGAATGAATGAATATATATTTCCATTCGTTTTTCATAAATGGTGCCAATAATTGTGGAGTTATTTATCAAACATGCCCAGGATGTTGCCATATGGTTGTCCCTGGAGAGCTTTGGAGTAACAAATCACATTTGTCTGATCTTTAGACCTGCTCCTTCAGTGATGTCAACTATTTTTTTTTAAATTCTATACTGTATTAATCCCGCAACGGACATTATTGCCTCTGCATTTAACCCATCCAAAGTGAGCACACACACACTCAGAGCAGTGGGCTGCCACACACACTAGGGGTGCCTGGAGAGCAGTTGGGGGTTAGGTCAAGTGCTCAAGGGCACTTCAGCCATGAAGGTGGAGGAAGGGAAGGTGCAGCTCACTCCCCCACCGCCGCACAATTTTCCTGCTGGTTCCAGAATCGAACCAGCGACCTTTCGGTCCCAAAGCCGCTTCTCTAACCATTAGGCTACGGCTGCCCCCGTACTATAAAAATAATATTCCACTTTCCTAGATATTCATAGTCTACTAGACAACACAGAGCTCATTTTACATTTCTTCGGGTAACTCTAGACAAAGACTCACTGAGGCCTTGGTTCCTCTGCCCCCATACTGGAGGAGGAGGGATGAGGATGTAAGGAGGACGTGTAGGAGAATGCACAGGAACTTCTGTCAGCTCTTCTTCACTCTCTTCTTCATCTTCCTCCTCCTCCTCAGAGTCTTCACCATATTCGTGCTTTTCGTCATCATCCTCTGGATAATAATAGGTAAACAATATGAGTAATGAACGAAAATGTTTTATATAACACATTTTATTGGATGTGTTATTTGTGAGGAAGCATATCTACATGAGCAAACCTTGAGATTCGAGTTCGTCCAGCCCTGACACCGGCTTCAACACTGCAGGGTGAGTCGACTTGATGTCTATAACCTTCTGAGTGGTGGCTGATAGAGGAGATGGTGACAAACGAAGCATCACCACAGATGTTGCGAGGACATCTGGATCTGCAAAAATAGGTCTTTTTTTCAATGATTTTAATATGGTTAAATTCACTACAATCAATATATCATCTTCACTTGTATAAAAGAATTGACACCTCTGCCAAGGAGATTATGCTTTAACTCAGTTTGTGTGTGTTTGTTAGCAGGATTACACAAAATGTTATGCACAGATTTTCATGAAATTTCCTCCAGAGGAGGGGCTTTGGATAAGGCAGACTCCATTACATTTTGAAGATGATTTGAATCAAATTCTAGATCCAGGAATTTTTTAAGGATTCTTTAACATTGTCAGATATTTCTTTTTTTGATATAGGGGATTGCTGGGCTTGGCAGAGGTTTGTGCTCTCTGAATGCACTTGTTTTCTGTGTTAAATCTTTTTTTTTTTGGTTTAAACGTCATTCATTCTTATGCTTGAACTTTTCATTTCATGGCCAGAGAGACTTGTACATGTGACTGGGTTTCAAATCTGAACCTCAGTAGTGTTGCTCATCTTTGCACAGCAGAACAGTGTTGTTAGTTGTAATGCCTTTCCTACACAGATATACTAAATATGTTATATTAGGGTGGGTTAGTGGTTAGCACGTCTGCCTCACAGCAAGAAGCTCCTGGGATTGAGTCCCGGCTGGGCACTGTGTGAAGTTTTTTTGTGTGTTCTCTCTGTGCTTGCGTGGGTTTCCTCCGGGTATGCCGGTTTCCGCCTATAGTCCACAGACATGCACATTAGGCTAATTAGCTCTTCCAAATTGTCCCTAGGTGTGGATGAAAGTGTGAATAGTTGTGTGAGTGTTGGCCCTGTGATGGTTTGGGTATACCCCGCCTTCGCCCAGTGTTGTCTGAGATAGGCTCCAGCCTCTCCACAACCCTAATGCGATTAAGCCATTTGACAATGAGTGAGTTTTACATATTATTATATTAAGAATCAACTATACCTTACAATTCTTACCTTCACCAAGGAGTTAATGTTTAACCTTTGATTTGTTTGTTTGTTTGCTTGCTTGTTTGCTTCCTTTTTTTTTTTTTTCTCTAACACTATGAGATAGGATGTGGAAGTGTGGTATTACAGCAGGCCCAGGTATTTTGTACTTTCTGTTATTTCTCTACTTGGCAGAGGTTTGCGCTCTCCAAGTGATTTTGCATTACATATCACATGCACATGCACACAGAAAGGTTATACTGTAGTATATAGAATTTTTTTTGGATCACATTACATGTGTACTATACATACAAGAGATACAAGACAGCATTTATGCACTCTCACTCTGTAGCCTCTCTGTCCTCTCACTGTGCTCCACATCTGCTTCAGAGAAAGGCCCTCTGACTGGCATTTGAGATGACGAGACAGTATCCGAGTTCTCGCCACCTGACATCTGCCAGGGTAAAGGCCAATCCGAAGGCCCTGGAAATGATTGATGAGGACTATGGCCTGTATCCATGGAGAGTGTTTGATCTGTCTCCTCGAGCATTCCTGTTGCTGGCACCATGGCGACAGACAGCTCAGATGCCAGGGATGAACTACTGGAGGGTGTGACATCATCAAGTGGCTCAAAGATCAAAGGGAGGTCTTCAGAAGACATGGTTGCCTCTGTGCCCACGTCCTGTAACAAGGGCAAGACACTCGCTTCTTCTACTGTTTAAACAAAGGGGAAACGATAAGATAAATATTTTATATTTCATATTAAAGAACCTGAATCAGTCATAAAAATTTATGCCTGATTATATATTTATTTATCTAGTTTTGATGAGGGTGACAGGATGGCGTAATGGTTAGCACATCCACCTCACAGCAGGACGGTTCTGGGTTTGGGTCCTGGGCTCAAGCATTTCTGTGTAGAGTCTGCATGTACTCCCTGTGCTCATGTGGGTTTCCTCCGGGTGCTCTGGTTTCCTCCCACAGTTCAAAGACACGCACATTTGGCTAACTGGCTAAATTGCCCCTAGGAATTCCTGTGGATATGAGTGTGAATGGTTGTGTCTGTGTTGCCCTGCAATGGCTTGGCGAGCTGTTCAGGGTGTACCCTGCCTTTGCCTGGTGTCGGCTGAGATAGGCTCCAGCCTTCCAACAACCCTAATATTAATATTAAGCAGTTCAGCAAATGAATGAGTGTGTAAGTAGTTTTGAGGACACTGAGATCCGGACCATGGTGGTTTCTGAAAGTTTGGTCTTTTTAGCTCCTATCTAACAACTCCAGCTGTCAAATGCAATACAGAAACAGGTCTACCCTGAAAATGTGATGGCAGACTACAAAAGTTCCTTTATTTTATAATATCTCTGGTAAATGTTTGACATGATATAGTAGTGGAGCAGATAGCATTGCCACTTCACAGCTTGGGGTCCCTGATACGATCCTAGAGATATGTTACTTATAGTTCTGGTTACTTACTGCAAAAAAAATTACTTAGCAATTAATTAATTAATAAGCGTAGTTTGATTTGTTTAGTATTTTTCTGTCATAAGATTACAGTAAACAATAATAACATTATTAAACCTATTTCTAGACATATCCTAGATATTAAATATGTATATTTAACCTTAGCACTCTACTTACAGTATCATTTTTAAATATAGAGTTAAAATAAAAATTTAAACAAAAACTATTCCTTGTGCAAATTCCTCTTTTATGTAGAAGGTAATCACCTATCAAATATGTTGATTTTCTTTTTCAGTGTACACAACATGAGTTTGCATGTTCTCCCTGTGCTTGCATGGGTTTCCTCCGTGTACTCCCGTTTCCTCCCACAATCCAAAAACATGCACAGTAGGCTAATTGGCTGTTCCAAATCACCTCTAGGTGTGAGTGTGTGTGTGAATGGTTGTGTGTGTGTTGGCCTGCGATGGTCTGGCGAGCTGTTCAGGATGTACACTGCCCTCGCCCAGAGTCGGCTGAGATGGGCGCCAGCCTCCCCGCGACCCTAATTAGGATAAAGTGGTTTTGAAAAATAAATGACTGAATGAATTAATGTATGTACACAACCATTCATGTCTGGCAGCAGCATGCCCATCATTACCCCAATTTTTACCGTAAGTCTTTTTATTTCAAGTTGCATGACAAAAATAGAAAGCAATTATGCTGCCTAAAGTTTCCCCACTTCAAAGTAGGTTCAAAGTAGAACATCTAAAACTTGATAAGAGAAAAAAGATAAAAGCCTGAAACTCATAATCTCCGTCTATCTTTCTTGCACTCTGTGCTTTTTTCATTCATCCTCCTTCAATATCAGAACCTTCCAAATGCAGGTACTGTGATAAGTACATTTACATTTACAGCATTTGGCAGACGCTCCCATCCAGAGAGACTTACATTTATCACTTTTATACAACTGAGCAATTGAGGGTCAAGGGCTTTGCTCAAGGGCCCAACAGTGGTAGCTTGAGCCACCACTGCCCACCATAAGTACTTGTAGATTTACTAGAACAAGTGAGTTAATGGCAGAGAATATAAAAAGCATTTTTGTTGTTACTAACTTCAGGAAAATTAAGTAAATACAGATAAATATATTATGATATTCTAAATCAATCATGATCATGTGACAATGACAATATTTGAATAAAATACTGACCTCCTTGTAAATGAACTGGCTCTGTCCAGGTGTCTCCAAGCTCTACCAGTCTGGAACTGAGGGTCAGGTCAGGCTGCAGTAGTCCAGGTACCAATGCTTTATCTTGCTCTGCAGCTGTAAACAAGTATACCTCTGCTACTCTTTCTTTGTCCTGTATAGACCCTCCAGTGTTTCCATCATAACTGCCTGAAGTTGTTATAGCCGTAACATCTGAATTGACGTTCCTAGGAGACTGGCTCACAAAGGCATTAGCAGAGAACTGGGTTTTAGTTGAAATGACCCTCGAACTCTTTTGCTCACCAAATTGGTTATTGATTGTTGTTACCTCCCATGCTCTCTCCTGTTTCAGTGGGTGAGGATTTGTCAAAGGATGTGCAGTCCTCCTATCTTCTATATCACTGTAACTTAGGCTGATGTAGTCACTGTGTTCAACTGTATGTTTTGTCTGCACAGGTCTTTCTGTCCTCAGCTGTATTGGCAATCTAGATGGCTCTACTTTCTGTTCAGCATAATCCTCTGGAGATGTGGACGGCTCCTTCTCTATATTTTCATTTCCAGGTCCCACTGTATGTTCCACAAATGGAAGGGAATCGTATGGAGATGCAGATAAAAGCTTCTGACTCTTTTCCTCAGCCAAACTCTCATCAGTAAACTCTGTGCTTTCTGTATAAGATTTAGTGCTGCTCTGAAACAATTCACTCTGTCTAATGTGTCCCAGGATAGCATCTGTCACTGCAAACTTCATCTCTTCATGCTTGGCAGTGGATAAGACATCTGCTGCTCCTCTGGATTCTTGTACAAGAGGGGATGAGGCCAGGTGTATGGAAGAGCTAATACACATCTTGTCATCGTGGTGGTTTGCTGGATGTTCACTGATGTCTCTTGATTTTTGCTCTGTTCCATCACAGCGTCTGTCCTGTGGTGAGGAGGTGCTCCGTAATGGGGCAGCCCAAGTGGAGAAACATGCCCCAACCAACAAGAGAACTTGGAGTAATGCACAGTATGGCATTCTTAAGTGACTCTTGAGTATTTTAATGTGGTGGACTGAGCAGACAGATTCTAAAGGACTTTTAGATGCTCCTAAGGATGGATAGTTGGCCCGAACCAGAACTCACCTTGGAAAAAAAAAATAGTGAAAAATATTTCTTTCATAGTAAGACACCACTGACTTCCCTTGTCAAAACTATGAGATGTGAGACAGCAATGACAGAAGAGGAATCATGGGAATTCATATGGGGAAGAAACATTTTGTACCTCACCATAACACACCATTTGACACATTCTGAAATATAGCTCTTTTTTTGGTAGATATCTTTATCTCATATCTGCAAAAGACACACACCTCCCCTGCAGAACCTGACACAGCACCACTGCTGCACTCCTCCTCTCAGAAACCCCTAAAAATAGCACTGTTCATACTCCATGACAAAGCGTCCTACTGCATGCTGTACAAAATCAATGTGAATTTACCTAATCACGAGAAATTATGGTAACGAAATCTCTTCTAGCTCATATCAGCATAAAAGCCAGTGAAGCCTGATTTAAAAATATAATAGTAAAATATGCATAAATTACATTTACTAGTGCTTAATGCTTTCTCTTTTCTGACTCATCGTCTTTGGATTTTTTATTTTTATTTATTTTGTTTTTATTTGTTTTATGCCTTTTTTTTAGTCTGATCATCACCATGATCATCAGCTCAAATGATTGTCTTTACGCATTTTAAGCCACATTAGGTACTCAGTGTCAAGTTCAAGTGCAAAAGACAGATCCTCACAGATTGGGTGAGATATTTGTATACACAGACATACAGCCTGCGCCATGGAGCAACATGAGTTTTACTGATTAGTCTTATTTTCTATGTCAAGATGTCGTAGGATATACAAATCATTGATTCTTACCTGCCGTGTAAAACTCAGCCTGTCGACCTCATTCTGTAGAAATACACAAACACCTTCGATCCAGTGCTATCATATCCCTCCGGCTTTGGACACGTAAACAGGACTGGCAGAGTTGTTATGGTTTATGAGCTCTAGATGCTGCGCCATGCCGGGGAAAAGAAAACCCAGGCAGATCTGAATCCTAGAATTTCTTTTTTTTTTAATTCCCAAAGAAGTTCACAATGACTTGTTTTCACTGAGACAACACCCAGCTGACTGCATCCAGAACCATCTTCTACAGCTTTTTTTTTAATTGAATTGAATCATCCTCAGGCTTATTCGGATGTTCATCAAAACATAAACCAGGCGAGCAAGTGCAGTCTATGAATTTCTATTTTGTATGCAGTTTCTGAATCATCATCTGGTGACACGCTGGACTGATCCTTATTAACCCATCACCGTGGCAGCAGAAATCGCATGTCAACATCAGCACCAAGCAGGATTAACCATTTTCACCCCGTCTGATCTCGGATCAGCTCGTCCACCAAGCCACTGCTGAATAATAAAATAATAAAGGGCGTTAAGTTGGTCTCAGATCAGCACGAGCACCGCCTGCTGGGTTGCACCGTTAAAGCTGACTCCCTGATTGCCTTTCAACGCCCTTACTGTTGCAAATATAAAGATGAGGAGGACACTTTTAACACTTTACACACCACACAAATATACTGGTGAAATGTAATATTACGTGGACTGAACCATGAAGCAAAGTTTTATTGATATATATTTAAAATTTGTATTATTTATTTATTTTCAAACAGGCAGACTGTAGGTCAGCTAAGCCAAGGACCTCTTCTCCGCCCTGCGAAAACATCAAGCGTTAGCTTCTTTGTTTTGTTTGTGTGACAGCAGTGTTATAAATCCACTCAGTGAATTAAAATGCCTTTGTTTGAGGTTTTGGGGAGCGGAGGAGAGAAAACAGCTGTTGTTATTGATTTAGGAGCTGCATATACAAAGTGAGTGATGAAATTGTTCGGAGCGTTAGCATTGTGAACCGTGAGCTAGCTACAGTGGGAGTAGATAATAAATATAACACAGAACCTTTACTTCATACTTCTTTAGTGCACCCAGACATTCTGGATTTAGATGTGTTTTATGCTAGTGGTGGCTTTATTTGTTTTTATTTGTTGTCTTATCAAATTAGACATGAGTAAATGCTGGTGAGGGAGCTGCTGTAGTGTAAGTGACAATGTGAAGTAACTAGGTTTGTTTGCCGTGTTGTATAACATGAAATATAAACATCATTAGATTAAAATCTTACTTGAATGAATAAAAGTGCTATATTTGGGAAATTGCTGCGTTTTAAGATAGGAACAGAAAATGTCTGGACTTATGACTGGAAAGTAATCAACGTCACTGTCAGGTTTTAAACTCGTCTCTTTGGATCCAAGTCACTGACAACCCTATAGTTTAGACATCCATCACTTTACCAGTGATGGCTGATTACTTCTTAGTTAAATAGTATTAAATCTTTATGTTTGCACCTGCCATTTTCCAGGTGGGCAAAAATAAAGAAAAGGTACATCATTGTCCACATGCAGAGAAATGCTGTGAAGCAAGGGTGGTTTCAAAAATAATGAGTTGTAGTAAATGATTCAAAGTTAATGTTTAGTGTGATTGAGGGACTTTGGATTAAAAACAGTAGGTAAAAAAAAATTGTGCAGCTTTATAAGGACATGTAAAAACCTGTTGTTGTAGTAAAAATAAATTCTTTATAGTAGAGAGGGGGGATTCAGTTGCGTATTGCGATTCTTTTGATTAATTTTCACATATGAAGAATCAAATCGGCACCTAGGCATCTCAGGTGTTCATTCATTGCGGTATTAATACAGTATATAGTATATAAAATGTCTCCGGTGGTCCCTGGTGACTCCCATCCCTATGTTGTCATCTTTATTTTGTCCTGGGAGACTCATATCTTGTTCAGAATCTGAGCTAAGTCTACCTTTAATAAATAATTAACGATTTGTACAAGTATCTGAATTACAGGTAAATCATCTCAATAGTATATATATTTATCTTTATTTTCATATTAATTTAAAATTGAGGGCACTGCGGCATAGTGGTTAGCACACTCGCTTCACAGTAAGAAGGTCCTGGGGAGCAAGGGCATTACTGTGTGTAGTATGCATGTTCTTCCTGTGCTTGCATGGGTTTTCTCTGGGTACTTTTGTTTCTCCCAGAGTACAAAGACATGTGCACCATGTCACCTGCCAATTTAAATTTGCTCATAGGGGTGACTGTATATGTGTGAATACATTGCAGCAAACCATTAAAGTGGACCAATGCAACTAATGGTGGGGAATGGGAGAAATATTCATTTTCAGATGCATACACCCCTACCTTTGTACTGTTTACACAGTATTTTTATATTAATGAACATGTATCTGTATTCCCAGATGTGGCTTTGCTGGTGAGACCGGGCCGAGGTTCATCATTCCTAGTGAGATTCAGCACCCTGGAGTCCAGGAGGTGAGTCGGATATCTACCATTGTAGATGTTACATATCAACATGGTGTGGTGGCTAGTTGAGTAAAATTTTAAACAATTAGAGGTGTCCAAATATTTCCTACAGCAGGTCAGATATTGGGAACCCATGGGTGCTAATTAGAAGTTCTCTCAAGTAGGGAGGAATGACGTACACTCACTTCCCTGTCAGTCACCCTGAGAACCTGACCGTATTTTTCGAATTAATTTTTACCAGAGAAGAGGGCGGGTCTACCAAAGCAGTTCACAGTTTATAGACTTCCTTTACTGCGCAAACTGGCTGCAAATTTGAGCAAATGGGGGAAGTATGTAGGCTTTGTTTCTGTAGAATAGGAGAGACATACTTTCCATGTTTCTGCAGTCAATGTTCTTATCTTAGGTCTTCTGTTTCTTTTGTGCCATCATGTCTACCCGTAAGCTTGGGCATGCTAACATCGGGCTACAGAATGTAAAGTGAATATGGATTTTTCTTCCCCAGCCCGTTAAAGTGGTGCAATACAACATTAACACGGAGGAGCTGTACACCAACCTGAAGGAGTTCATTCACACATTGTACTTCAGGTATAACATACACAGCACACTTTTGTCACACTTCTGAAAATCCAGTCTCAATGTATATCAAAGCATAACATGTTGTGAGTGTGCGTCTCACATTAGGTTTCAGTTTGTGATTGCATGTGACTGCTGTGCTTGTAGACATTTGCTTGTGAATCCACGTGACAGAAGAGTGGTGGTCATCGAGTCTATCCTCTGTCCTTCCCACTTCAGAGAAACACTGTCGCGGGTCTTCTTTAAACACTTTGAGGTAACTGATTTATTTGTTTGTTTGTTTATTTATTGTAGTTAGTTAGTTAGTCAACTGGAACTCATTAAAGCAGGATTGTTGGGCTCCCGAGTGGTGCTTTGACAAGGCGCGTGACTATCAACCTTTGCAAAGTTTGCAAGTTCCAATCCAGGTTGATGCCACAGCTATCTGTGACCAGGAGTCCACTGGAGCTAATTGGCCGAGCTCTCACAGGAGGCAGGGATGGCACACGCTCACCTGTCAGTCACAGCGATCACCAGACAGTTCATGGGCATCTCTGAGCCCATTCGTACAAAAGAGGCGGATAGCGTTTTCCCTCAGAGTGTGTTCGGCCTCCTGTGAAGCAGTTTGGTAAAGAGGCGGGTGGCAGCATCGCATGTCACAGAGGGGGCATGTGCATGCTTACGCCCCTCCCTGGTTGGTGGTGGTCGTATGTGATAGGGAGGCAACACTTGACGGGTGGGAATTGGATACGACTAAAAAAAGCAGGATTGTTAATTTTTTTGATTCAGGCTGTGGATGCAAGAAAACAGTATGCAGTACAAAACCTTAGGAAAGAATAAATATTGCTTTGTGTCTCTATCAAGTCCACTGTTGTTGTTTTTTTTTTTTTTTTTTTTTTTTTTCTTTTTTTCAATCACACATACATGCAAATTGTTTGCCAGAAGTCTGCTCAGCTCAGACTAGAGACTATCTGTAGTACTAGAGACGGGAGAGTTTTCACAGACTAATCTAGAATACTCATTATATATTAATACGTATCACTAATATCTATAATATAGTTCATTGTTGATCCAGATCTTTATCTTTAACATCCTGTCCATTTACAACTTCTACATTAAACCTTTATGTGGAGGTGTTTTAACATACCAGATTGTTCAAGTACTATAATGTTTTTCTTCCATAGCAGCATAAAGTTGTGCTCCTGTGGTGTAACATATACCTTTCTTTCCACTTAGGTTCCATCAGTGCTTTTTGCTCCCAGCCACCTAATGTCTATTATGACTTTAGGCATTAACTCAGCCCTTGTGATGGACTGTGGATATACAGAAACGTTGGTGTTGCCTGTATCCTTTTCTTTTTTTTTTTTTTTTCTTTTTTTTTGGAGCACTAAAACTTTGATTTGGTCAGCTTATGTGGGCTGTGGCATCAGTTGCACTATCCATCTGTTTATTAGACAAGAAACCTGTTTTTGAATAAATACCTGCAGGCACAGTTATGTTCTCAGTCAGTATAGCAGTTAAGCAATGCATAGGTTTGATCCAGAATAATTCCCTAAAGGAAAAGAGAAATTCCAAACCCTGTAGAGGACGTAATACTCATATCAAATAGCTATACGAAGGTTTTCCACACATTAGAGGTGCTCCAAGGTCGGCTGTTGTGTTGCCTGTTACTGATTAGGCATTTTATTAATAGATGTTTGCACATATGTAGATAATTTTTCCTGAACTTTTATTAGGTTTATGAAGGAATTCCTATTCTGTCTGCTTGGGAGGCTTTACCAATGGGTGGAAAAGCCATTCACAAGTAAGTCATGAGATAACACTGGTGAAAAGATGTTTTGTTTTTTGTCTGTAATAGTGTAGTGTCCACTTTAAAATCTTACAGCCCTTATTCAGAAGGTTTTTATGCACCTCTCAGATTTAGTGAAGTAAGAGTGTAAGTGCCAATTCGAATCTGATAGACTGTCAAATTCAGTGACTATTTCTTCACTATCTTCTCACTGTCTGTGCTGCTAAAAAAAAATAATAATAAAAAATCTGGTGTTCATACACAGCCTTTATTTTGCAGATGGGAAATAAAGTGTCATGGTGCGAGCTACACAACACTTCCAACCAATTAGTAACAGTATATGGATCCTGTTGTTGCTTGACCTGGGTTTTCACTGGGGCCACGATGTCCATGATCTCCACAATTTAAGAGAATCATGATGAATGTGTGTGTGTGTGGATATCTTATCAAAATTTTTGACTGTCAAATTTTGTCACGATTAATACGATGTATTACAGTTTGATGCCAATCGTGATAGAACGTGGGAATCATAGTAGAGCGCAGTAGAGCTTAACAGACCTTGATGTGCCATTGTTAGGGATTTTGATAAACTTGGAAACACAATTCCTTCATGTTTCATCTCTTGGATGCACCCTGCCTTCTTTTTATACCCCAGTCGTGCTCCAAGCGTGCTCAAAAATCGTAGAGCTCCACGCTTTTTGAATCGTGATGATTGTGGACAGCATGGCCCCAGTGTAAACCAGGTTTAGTTAAAGGAAGATTGGGGTGGCGTGGTGTTAGGGTTGTTGCCTTGGCTATGTACCATTTGAAACACTCGAATCGATGACTCTCTCTTTAAAGTCCATGTAGAGCTAATTTGGAGATTTGTTTCAGAAAACACATTATACATGTTAAAATGATTGCTGAAAACGTGTAAACAGACTGAATTATGCAGCTGAATTGTAGAGATCATTAGGCCGTTAAACAGCTTTTCATCGTTTCTGTGTTCAGGATTTTTTTGGGCCGGTCAGAAATCATAGATCGATTAAACACTGGAGCCAAACGTAGCACCCCTCTCTCTCTGTCTCTCACACACACACACACACACACACACACACACACACACACATATGCTATAACCAGTTACATGACTTGAGAGGCAGGAACATGGTGTGTATGTGTTTGTCAGCATATTAATGTAGTGTTTAATTACATTCTTCACTACTGTATAGGGAGTTGGACAGTTTGTTGACAGAACAGTGCACGGTGGACACGGACTCGAGCACCGGCCAGAGCTTACCAACTGTTATGGGTAATGTTTTGCTACTTTGTCCACTGTTGTGTATGTTTACAGCTCATCTTTAATTCCTTTATCTCATTTTCTGTATTGGGAAAAGTAAAAAGCATGTGATTTATAAATGCCGATCAGATCTTTCAGGATTAAAGGAGATCAGGCATTTTATTTGACTTTATTTGACTGTTATGTTTGCTCTAGGTACCATTCCAGAAGAAGTTGTAGAGGATGTCAAAGGTGAGCGCCAAAACAGTAGTAGATTAATATTTTTGTTCTAGTGCTATAGAATCTATTAATTAGGTAATTCATCAATTTTTTTGTTGTTTGTTTGTTTTGTTTTTTTATCAGTTAGGACATGCTTCGTCAGTGACTTGCAGAGAGGCCTGAAAATCCAGGAGGCCAAGTTCAACATGGATGGAACTGCAGAGGTTTTATTACTTTTATGATCAGTCTTTATTATAATTGGGGCATGATGGCTCAGGGGTTTTGGGTTCAAATCCTGGGCAAGTGCATTTCTGTGTGAAGCTTGCATGTTCACCCTATGTGCAGTTCAAAAACACGCATGTTAGGTCAACTGACTACTTTAAATATGTCAACACCGTATGTGTGAATGTGAGTGTGAATGGTTGTGCATGTCTGTGTTAGCCCTGCAGGGGGTACCCCACCTCTCACCTGTCAGTTAGAAGTGGCTCCAGCTTCCCCCATGACCATGATGTAGCTGTAGATGTTGAATGGATGGATGGATGATTTTATTTGATTTTATTGTAATCTTTTAGTACAGTGTATCGTTGCTATTGAAGCTCTGTGATGAAACACTGGTGTGGGCCATTTTTCTTCTCTGTACAGAGATGCTGCTTAAGGTGATACAGGATGTGTCTAAGGAACTCGGAATGCTTGTTTCTTTATTAGCTCAGAGCAGCACTTTTTTTTTTTTTTCTTAATAGAGACCGACTCCTCCTCAAGATGTTGATTATCCCTTGGATGGAAAGAAGATCCTTCGCATTAAGGGGTCAATCAGGTAAACTGGCAGTCAGGTTAAAGCTACAGTGCATAGGATTTTTAAAAGGAAAAATAATAAAATAGAGGATCAGAAATTTTATTTTTTATGAAGTTATGTTCCTGAGCCTTTGTGGCAAGGTGATAATCTTGTAGTAGTAATTCAGTTCACACTAGAGGTGCGATAGAAAAGCGACTGGCTCAAATGGAAATTTGGGGCTGTCGCTTTTCATTCTCAAATTTGTCTCACGACATTAATGGAATTGCATTTCAGTCACCTGATTCATCACAAAAAAATTTCAAACATGTTGGAAATTTATGCAAATGTCGCAAAATGAGACTCTGACATGGAGTAGTCTCAAATTCTTCTCAAATAATTCACACGCATCTGAGTAGGTTGCAAAGTTGTTTTTTTGCAAATTATTAGTTTTTTGTCCGCAGGAAAAAACGATAAGTTGGAGACTTCTACGTGGAAATTTTAAGACTTGCTGGAATCTGCCACATTCCATGTATTTTGTCATAATTTGTATTTTATTCTAATAAATAATAATGCGCAAACAAAAAGCGAATGATTTGAGAACAAAAAGTGAAAAAATATGTGACTGATTTACGGCAGGAGATTCGAAGAAGAAGTCTGATCTTGAGCCTTATACTTCTACACTACAGGAGGAAAAAGGATTGCGGCCGAGTCGTATTAGAATTTTTTATTTATTATGAAAGAGTTAAAGCATTTATTTGTTAATCAGAGAAAATATTTAACCACTTTTTTTTGAGGTGTCTAACATTTTGCTGGGAATTTGTTGAGGGAGAGAATTCAGCAGCTGGCTAGGGAATGAAGTGTTGTGATGATTTTTGTCTCTTAAACTCTGTTATATCAAGTGAGACTTGTGTCTGCTAGGCTTTTTACACCCGAGCCTAGTTACACCTCAGAGCCGGCGCTTATCCTGAATTCTATAGCGGTTTCAACTCCTCCTGAATGGAACTCTAGTCCATTGCAGGTTACCCTTTCAGTGTTTTCTGCTGGATGGACAGAGAAACACTTGTGGTTAAGACCTTGACTTGTCTAAAGGCCATAACCTCTTGATCATGAGCCCAGCACCCTAACCACTACCCCACCGGTCACACTATAACTATATATATATATATATAGAGAGAGAGAGAGAGAGAGAGAGTGAGTAAGTGATTAATGAGCCCTTGTGCTTACTGTATTGAGGATCAATATCTAACACTATCTAGTTTGGTTTTTGGAGCGGCTTAAGCACAAAAACTGTGAGATTACAATGAGGCAGTTCTGTACTTTTCAGCCAGAGCTTCTATTAAGGTTGTCTTGTGATTGAGAAGCTAGTTTACTTTTTAGGCTATGGTTTGCTGAAATCTTTCAGAATAAACACATATCACCACACTGCTGCAGGTCTGGATTGGTGTGACTCCCTGATTAAGCAGCAGGAGCCATGCAAGAGATAAGAGCTGACCATTTTTAAAACACAGGCTCCTATTGAGAGTCACACTGATGTGCCCAGTAAATTTATTTCTTTGTTGTAACACTTCTCTATGCAGTTATGAGCAGCAAACACTTGAGCTGCCTCCCAAACTGCATATTAACACAACAAATAGTACATCACTACACCTTTAGTGTTCAGGTATAATGCATTGTGTACATTGTACAGTTGGGATTCACTTGTAGCCTTGAGGTTAATCCATGTAGCACAGCCTACATTATAAAATGTTCTTCCATAATTGTCTATAAATATTTTGAGAAATATTTAATTTTTTTAAATATTTTTTTTATATTTTAT
>JBCNYH010000002.1:11556887-11572804 GCA_039654325.1 Tandanus tandanus | reverse complement strand
TATATATATATATATATATATATATATATATATATTGTGGTACAAGTCCAGGCTGTGAGAAAATAATGAATTAAAAATAAATGATGTGTTGATTTCCTGTTAGTTCTTAGTATTGAAGTCAGATCACTTCTCACGCGCGGAGTTGTGTGTGCGCGCGCGCTCGTGTCTGTGGAGGGCTCAACGGATTGACGTAGGCGGCTGCTGTCTCGTGTACGGTATCGTGGATTGTTGAGGTGTGTAACAACACGGGCGAGACGGGAACACAAACAAAACACACACAGCAAGGTAAGCTTAGCAACACACACTTTCTTCCGTTTTATACATTTAGACATTGTTTATTTGTTTGTCTTTCCGAGCTGAACGCAGCTGTAGATACATAGCTAAATATATAAACATTGAAATAATGTACAGAATGTTAGCTTGGAAACCCGATAGCCCGCTAGCTGACTGCTAAATAACATTTCTAGGTTGCTAACCGTGGGCTACTATACCGCGACTAGCCAGATCAGCCAGATTATTCTTACAAATCTGGTGAGAAATGTAGATTATTGGGTGAACTGTATTTTACATGTAATGTTTTTTTTCTCCGCCGTTTAATGATCTAAAAAGCCGAGACAGCTAAATGTCAACTAGCGCGAGAGCTAGCTGCTAACGTTAGCTAGCTAACCGGAGTTACCTGCTAATTTCTTTATAAAACTACACAAATTCTACCTGAGACTATTTTCTAAACAATGGGTCACACCAGATATTGACACTGTTACATTTATTACTGTTCACTGGTCCTTATAGGTTCTTTTTAAACGTGGAAATGTTTAATTTAAACAGTTGGTACAGTGTGTGTTATAGGGAAATGAGTTAGTATACTGGTTTACCCATAACCGGTGGTCAAAATCCTATTCGTTTTTAACCGCCGATCAGCTTAGACTGATGAAATATGATTAAAATAAGTAAAATCTAGAGATTTGCCTCATAAACGATGCATAGCATGTGGAACATTTGTCTACGTTTATCGGTTTAATCAACGATTGAAAATCAGAAGTCACCATCCGCCGATGTGTATGTGTTAGTTTCCGGTGTAAAGGTAACTGGGTATGGAGGGACATTATGGATACAAGTACTCATTATTTTGTACATCAGATAATACTTATAACTTGAGCTCCTTTTTTAAGTACAAATAATTGGACAAGTATGTTTATAAAATAAGTAAATATTTTGTTTATTCATCTGATCAGTTCAGTTTTATATTACTATTTATAACATAAATTGGATTGTTTTTAAATAGTTGCAATTGTTTTACTCAATATTTATCATTAATAATTAATTCATGATTTTTATAGATATATTTTAATAAAGTTAAATTGAATTCCACCAAGATAAACATTTCAAAATCAAGAAAAAAGCTAATTATTTTAAGAACATGTTTTTGATTATTTTTGCTAATCATTATCTCCATATAGTTTTTAGAGTAAAAAGAACATTTTATAATCAGTAGACTGCTGTTGAGGGCACCTTACGATCCCAGAGAATAAAACAGTAACAATTGATAAATATGGGATGGAGATTCAATATTTTTACAGCGCTTAATTTTTTTATGGCAAACCACATATTGGCAGCATCGGCATGATGAGATTATAAATAACAATTTATTGGAAACAGCCCACCACTGAGCCTGGTTACATCCATTAATAAACAGCAGTGTCCCACATGTCTTTAACTAGTGACCTCTGACGCAAGCACGTGCAGTTGTTACCGCCTAAAATCAGAGGTTGATATTAACAGGGATGCACCAGCATGAGGGCAAGGCACTATAAGTTTTCTCAAGCATCCTGCATCTTCTGGAGACTCTGACTCTCACACTTGCTTCTTATTTGTACAGCCAAACCCATCAGTCTTCAGTTGTTGTTCTTTTTTTGCCTGAAAAGTGGTCTCTTACACTGTAAAGCTTCTAAAGTGTACATTGTTTTATAATAATTAGTTGGTGTTGCTAAGTACCTTGTCCCTGTAGCTTTGTACATTGAGTACTTATCTAATACACCTGATATGATTTTGAGTGATAATAGTTTGCAGTATGTTTTACTTCCACTTTTGTATAATCTGGGTATAAAGATTTGAGTAGTTAGCACAGTTGTTGCAAAATAAAGCTTGCATTAATTTTTTTCAATTATTTGACATATTGCATGCTTTAACAAACTAAAACTAAAGTTATTTCCTTATCAGAACCCATTTTAATGATGTGTAATAGTTAATGTATGACATTTATCAGCCTTTTTGTGGCAGTGTGAGCAGACCAAAGGTGAAACCAGTATGAGCATGAAGATGAAAGATGACGGACTCCCAACCACTATGGGCAAATCTAAAACAAAGAGAATAGAGAAGTCCAAACCTGATTCAGAAAGGGATTCTGGCTTCTCAGGTTTGTATTATAAAATAGTCTCTTTATTTGGTATCAGAGCATGAGTTTATTTCTGTTTCTTGGCTCTATGCTGCATGTGTAATGGTGGATCTTTTTAAAAAAAATTTCTTTATTTGGTGGGTAGATGCTAGTTCTGAGCATCTGAGTGTAGTCGACCAAACAGACACAGAGGATGCAACACGACCGGTGAGGCAAGCAGTGTCCAGGTCTCAAAGATCTCAGCTAGCTGTCATCGGAGGATCTTTCCAAAGTTTGTCCCCAATGATCATCATGAATAATGTTCTTCTCAAACAGGTAAAACCAACATTTCCCTGATTATTTTCAAGAAACACTAACTGGCCACAGAAAAAGTCTCACACTCTCATATTTCACTGAACTGCCTTCAGTGGCATTGTTCTGATTACCTTAACCAAACACCCCCCTATTTTGTATTGATGATGGGAGAGTTGAGCTACTCTTTAAAGTCTTCTCCGGTTTCTCCCTATGAGTTCAGTCCTCTACGGTGGCCAGTTTGTGTGAAAATGAGTTCTAGGCACTAGGACTCAACAAGACATATTTTTGCACTGTTATAAAAAAAAAAAAATTTAATCGAAAATATATTCAGTATGAGATAAAATGCAAAAGATAGAATGTGTGGTAGGTTCTGACTGAAAAATTTAATTAATTTAATTGTTTATATGCATGTGATACATAATTTACATAACATATGCACGATTTCAGTATATTCATTCATTCATTCATTTACTGATCCGCTTAATCCTAATTAGGGTCACGGGTATGCTGGCGCCCATTTCAACCGCGTACTCTGCGAGGGCAGAGTACACCCTGGACAGCTGACCGCAATTCAGCCTACTCTTTTCGAAAGTCAGCAGTGGTTCTTTTACATGCCTCTCACCACAGACAGTGAGAGACACGGCTAGCCTTTGATAACCCAGTTAGCTGCACCGGGGGATGGCAGTGACAACCCGGTGACAGTGGGGCTTGAACCCCTGACCTTCTGATTAGTAATCCAGCACCCTACCACCGGGCCACCACTGCCCCGATTTCAGTATATATAAAAGATATTGTTTTCTATTTTAATTTATTTATATATATATATATATATATATTATTTGTGTTGAAAATGAGTAACCTTAAAACACATAGGTGTGTAGCAGTAGTGGCTTTAGTGACTACAGTTTTTGTGGCATGAGAAATGTAGAGAGTGTATCTGCATTATTATTTGTCAACACAGAGCATAATACAGGTTCACATTTACTTGGATAATTTATTCAGGTTTTTAATATCCATCTTTGGGTCATCAAAAATGCTTTGATCTGATTTTTGTATGTCTTAATTTATTTACAGCCTGGTGATAACACTCCCTCTGTAAAGCCATGGGGCTTCAACCCAGCTGTTGAGGTTGTACAGCAACCCCAAGTAGTCTTCCTTCAACCGGTAATTTCACAGAGAACTGCTTCAGAGTCAAAAGGACCACCTAGTAAGCGTCGTAAGCATAAGAAGTACCTCCCCATCCTGAAATCCTATCCCAAAATTGCTCCCCACCCAGGGGATAGCTCAAGAAGTAGCTGCCCTAGTAGCAGCAGCTCCACCGTCACTGAATCAGTGAATAGTTCCAGTTCGTCTTCCAGCAGTTGGGATCCTCTCGATGAAGACAAACAGCAAGCTGTACAAAGTAGTTCCTCTTCTGGCTCCTTCACTCCAAACCATGTTACACCAACCAGGCATTACCCAGCCTTACCTCAGCCCCAAACTCCACTTACTGATTCTAACACTGGCAGTTCTCCTGGTGTGGAAAAGTCCACGGCGGGAAGGCTGGAACCCACGCCTGAATCCACAGAAATGCACACCAAGACATTGGATACCCAACCACAGGCTGCCTTTAAAGATGGCATCTTCCAGAACATGGACTCTGACAGCAATGATAAGAGGAAGCGTTTCTGTAACACCTACAATATTCTGAGTAAATCGGGCCTACTGGACATTACACTGCGCACTAAAGAGCTGATACGGCAGAATCGGCGCACTCAGGTCGAGCTGGATCAACTTCGTGAGCACACAAACCTCTTTGTGGAGGCCTTACAGTCAGGAGACCTGTGTATCTGGACCAAACTACAGATGAGTATGCAGGAAGAAAGTGAGAAGGAGATGACTGTGAATACTGGATCAGAGACACAAATAGATTATTTGAAGTAGGACACTTAAACCAGGACATGAACTTTATAAAACAGGTTGTATAAATGTTACCAGTCCTTTTATCATAACAAAGGAAAGTTTTTAAGTTTGAAAACTTACAACGCCTAAAACATTGCGGATAAAGACCAACTATGGTCCCCGGTTCAGTCCTGAGTTCTGACTCACACATTGTTCTGCTCCTGTTAGTGAGGGTTTCCGCCGAGTTCTTCAGTTTTTTTCTCACCTCCAAATAGCATACTGGTTGGCTACTTTGTATTGCCACTAATTGGGAATTATGTCCACTGTGCCAGCGTACCATCCATGGGATATTCCCACCTCACACCAGGTGTTCCCACGGTATGCTCCGGAACCACCGTGGCCATGATAAAGCAGTTACTGTAGAGAAATAAGATCTTGGGTTCACTTATAATGAAATATAGTTCTATAGAGTCACAACCACAGTAAGAAAGTTATAAGATGAACAAGTCTGAAGTCTTGCTAAAGGTTTTACATATCTGATTGTGCTATGAAAAAGAAAATCCTCATAAATCTTATCTGTAGTCAGAGTTCAAAGCAAATGTGACGGCTTAAATAATTTGCCTCAGTAATATATGTAGCTAGATTGTGAAGTTAACATTAGCAGCAGTGTGAGTGTGCTTACAGACTGATGAATAGTACCATTTAAAAATGAACTAAACAATATAAAAACAAAGATACAGATTTTTTCAGAATTGAAGTATCAGCAGATAAAGCAGGCTAATTTTCTAACACTATAGAATCGTGACAAAGTAACTGTGGTGATAGTATAAAAGACTCATTAGTAATCCTACTGTGTAACAGTATGGCACTGTAAGGATTTTTTTTTCCTACGAGATCTGTTCCATTCTGAAACATTTCAGTGACAATAGGATGGACTCTTCAGATTTAACTTCTGTAATGTTAGCAACACTTCTCTGCTGTGCTTCTTTTACCAATTTTACCTATGTATTAAGATGTAGTAGCATTACTAGACTTGTAAATGTCCAGGAGGAGCAGATATGTATCAGAGGCATGCATTGTTAGTCAGCCAAACTGAAGAGGTCATAAATTTTAAATCGTTCTTGCATTTCAGTGGGTTGATCTGATCATTTCTCCAAGGATCTATTAACCATTTAAGGCAGGTATGAAATCCTGTTAGTTGAGTCTTAAAGTGTAAAACCAGTTGCCTTAACTTGGCCACTGGTAAATACGGTTGCCAGCTCATGCCTGATGTTCATGATGTTCTGATGTTCATGAGGCATTTTGGTTGACTGGCTGCTAGCAATAATATGACTTATTTAAGGCTTATAAAAAATATTGTTTTAATATTAACATACAGTTTGGTGTCATAAACATTTTAAATTAAGGTAATTAGACTACTTTTATAATTAAATAAATACTCAAGTAAACAACGTGAGTTCTGTTTTTTATCCAATACGATTTTGTCTCTGTAGTTTATTTCAAAAACTTCTCAAGCAACTGATGTGCTATAATCCAGGTTCTGAAATCAAGCTTTGCATAAACACTGGAATGCAATTTTTATGCTACCTGCCTTTTTTAAAAATTATTCTGATTCTATAATGGACTGGTAATGGCAGAACAGTTATGTTCATACATAGATGATCATTTGGACCAATTGAGGCCCAGCAAGAGTCATCCTGGCCTTTCCGAAATTTCACCGGAGTTATCATTGTGCCGCCATCAGGCCAGTCTCTGTTAACAAAAAAGTAATAATTATTAGAAGGGATACTAAATTGTATTTTGAGGCAGCTAAAGACAGACCACTAGTTTGTAACTGTGATTTCGGATACTTTTGCAGCATAAATATATAGTATCATTATAGTCTGTGAATTTCACATTAATGTTAGCAGCATTATCCTGCTTTTAAGTATGGTGTTTTAAACAAAGGTCATATAAAAGAGCACCTCATCAAAACTCTGTTCTGTGGGTTTTGCATCAGGGTGTTTATCCATGTGGCTCTTGCACTCATATTGAGCTCTAGCTACTATATCTCCTTTACTCTTCCCTTTTAAAACTCGTCAGCTTCAAATGTTGCGTTAGTATCTTGACTTACCATCAAAGTTTCCTTTGCGAATGTATGTTTGTATTATTAACTTTGTTACCGTGTTCTTTGGAGACATAACTGTCTGCTTATTTTGCAGAATCTGTTGCATATTATGTTTCTTGCACATATATGCAAATTCTTAATGATTAACTTTGCTATTCTTTTAAAGTACTTTGCAAACTGCAAATAGTGTGACTATTACACAATATATGGACAACTGCATTTTCTTTTGTATCCACTTGTTTTCACTCTGTCTTCTGTTTTTTCCCCCCAATAATTTACTGTACAGTTGAGAACATTTCATATTTAATGTAAAACCAATACATGTTTTCTTCTCCATAGTCTTCCATTACAGTATCTGTGAAGATACAATCCAGATGATTGGCATTTTTGTGTCAAACAGTTCTCTTTGAAAATATTGGATGGGTAAGATCAGTTCTTTTGTTTTTGCTGTACACTAGAGACATTTGAGTTTGAGATCAAAAATTGCAGTATGCACACTGAGATTATGGGTAAATCGTTCAGGTATAGCCAGTAAAAAAAAACATTTCCTGGAATGTCCTGAAAAAGACTGAAGCCACTAATATCTAGACATTGAGAAGGCTGGCAAAGGAAAGTAACAACAGATGATAAACATATGAGAGCTGTGAAGAAAACCACAAGAATAATAGTCAGTGACCTCATTAATGACCTTCACAAGGCCATACCGAAAAATGCAAGCCATTCATCAGCAGCAGTAATTAGAAATCCAGATTGGAATTTTTGAAAAAATAGAAAGATGATCCTGAAAATTCCTGAAACCAAAAAGCCTGTACCAAAATGAAGGAAAGGCCAAAGACGGGAGAAAAAAGGATCTGGCATAAATGTAAATGTTTTGTATCTTAAGCAGATCCAAAAGTACGGGACTATGTATTATTAGTAGGATTATATCCCTCAAAGATTTCCCTAAAATCCAGAAGTGTGTGAGAGAGGACCTTTATCAGTGTTATTTTTCGTCTTTTCTTTTGTCTTTGGTGCACATTATTAAGATTTTAATGAGGAAAATGTGGACAATCTGTCATTTTCTGTGAATAAAAATACTAATTCAAAAATGTCAGACATACAAGATTTCAGTTAAATATAGAGCATGGATTGGTGGTGCTAGTATGACTGGTAGGTGGGCCCTGATAAATGACTCCGTGTAGGTTGTGAAGTTTTTATTCTTTATTCTTCCACGTAGTTCACCATTAGAAATTCCTTCTTTTCCTGACATGTACCATCTGATCATCTCAATGCTACACAAAACAAACCTGCAAGATCAGAAATTACAAATGATGGGGCTAGCACAATCCAGCAGGTCATGTTACCCCATGTTTCCTTGGTGACCCTAATGATGGTACCAACAATGAATCAGTCTTGCTAATGATGTTGCCAAGCCATTAGAAAGTGTAACATAATTAAATGTAAATATGTGTGCTTGATATGTAACTGAATACAAACACCGTATTTCTAACATATATCCCTCCAAACAATTGAAACATGCTTTTTAAGTTTTTAAGTTCACACAGTGCTCAGGCCAGTATATATCTGCTGGAGTGTACAAAAAAATAACCATTTGCTTAATTAAAACAAGAGCACTCAGAAAACGCAATCCTCTGCCAAGCCCAGTAGTCCTCCGTATGAACCAAGGTGTGTCTCAGACTGTTCAATTCCTGAATCCAGAATTTGATCCAGATCACCTCCAAAATTGAAGGTAGTCTTCTTTGAACAAAGTCTCACCTGTGGTAGAATAATGTACATTTAACTTCATAATATTTCCTATAATTTTGTGTAATCCTGCTAACAAACACGCAAACTGGGTAAAAAAAAAAAACATCCTTGGTAGAGGTAAAAAAAAATGGCTGTGTTTGTTTTTCATCAGATGTAAAAAATATTAAAAAGTCTCAGAAGATTATGTGCACACATGAAGCCTATCTCAGCCAACACTGGGCGAAGATGGAGTGAAAGCCCTCTAGACCATCACAGGGCCAACACACACACACACAACCATTTGAACTCACATCCACACCTAGGCTCATTATGAAACAGCCAGTTAGCCTAACATACATATCTTTTGGACTGTGGGAGGAAACCGAAGTACCCAGAGAATGCTGTACTTCAAATTCTGAGAACACTGAGAGACGTTCCTTCTCTATATTTAATTAATTGAATATATTTATATAAGACTAGGGTGGTACTGTAGCGTAGGGTTTAGCACTTCCGCCTCACAGAAAGAAGGTCCTCAGTTCCAGCCCTATGTGCAGCGAGGGCGTTTCTATGTGAAGTTTGCATGCTCTCCCTATGCTTGTGTGGGTTTTCTCTGGGTACTCCAGTTTCCTCCCACAGTCCAAAAACATGCACATTAGGCTAATTGGATCTTCTCAATTGTCCCTAGGTATGAGTTGTACATATTGCCCCTAAGTGTATGTGAGTGTGAATAGTTGTATGTGTTGCTCTGCTATGGTCTGGTGAGCTGTTCAGGGTGTACCCCGCCTTTACCTGGAGTCGACTTGGATGAGCTCCATCCTAACCATAATAATAATAATGGCTGTCCGTCCTTACCGACGTTGACTGTTATATGTTTTGAGTTGAGGCATATCTTGAACAGGCTCTCGTGAGCAATCAGACCTGCTCAGGAACTTCAGAATCGCTGGCAATTATTACATTGGAAGTTGCTTGAAGCAGCTGCCGAGTGTCGTTGGTCATGCGAACGCTGATATTCTTGCTTGTGCAGCTCTTCTATTTCTGACAAGGCCTTCCTCAACCGTTCTCGCCACTTGTCTCTCTGGAGCGCCTCTTCTTCCCAAGTTTCATGCGGGATGCCTACTCTCTTCATATGCTGCTTCAACACATCTTTGAAGCACAGCTTTTGTCCTCTATGTCTCCTTTTTCCTTGGCACAATTCTGAGTAGAACACAGCTTTTGGTAGTCTGCAGTTGGCCATCTGGCAACATCTGGGATACCGTCTTGCCACATTATTTTGAGGATGGAGCGTAGGGGCGAAGCTGGAGTCTAGTCAGAGCCTTCTTGTGTCTGTAGTAGAGAGTGGTGCACTCGATGGAATAGAGCAAGCAAGGGAGGACTGCAGATGAATAAACCATCACTTTGGTTTTTGTGCTGATGTCATGACAGCTCCAGAGTCTCTTATGCAGCGCACCATAGGCCTTTGTCGCAGACTGGATCCTCCTCTCAACTTCCAGATCTGCAGAGATGGTGTTTGTGACAGTGCTGCCCAGGTAAGTGAAATATTCGGTTGTCTTCAGTGGCTAATCATGGGCCATAATCGTCTCTGGCAGGTCAGTGGACGTTGGGGGAGGCTGGTAGAGCAGCTCGGTCTTGGATATGTTGATCTTAAGACCAAACATATCAGTTACAAAGGAGAAACAATCCACAATCTGCTGCATGTCATCTGCATTGCTGGCCACGAGGGTGGAGTCATCAGCATAGAGCCGTTCTCTGATGCACATCTCCTGCGTTTTTGTCTGGGCACGAAGCCTGGCAAGGTTTAACAGTTTATCATCTGTTCTTGTGCGGAGGAACACGCCCTTCATTCATAGTATCCAGCACATCTGTGAGGTAGAGTGTGAAAAGTGTACACACCCCTGCTTCATGCTATGGTTGACCACAAAGGCATCACTGGGTTCACTGCCGACTGAGATTTGTGCCTTCTTTCCAGAGTGGAACTGCTTGATAATGTTGACGAGCTCATTTCTTGTGGGCTTTCTCTCCAGCTACTGACTTGTGTCTGGGTGTGCAGAACCTTCTTGGTTTAGCAAGCTGTTGAAGTTCTCCTTCCATCCTCCCTTGATGTCTTGCAGGTCTGTGAGCAGCTTACTTCCATCTGCTGACTTCACTGGGGCAACAGCATTGCTCTTGGGTCCATAGATGGCTTTCAACCCAGCAAACAGTCCACGATAGTCATGGTTGTCAGCCATATTCTGCAATTCCTCTGCTTTCTTTTTCCACCAGTTGTTCTTGAGAGTTCTCACTTCCCTCTGCACCTTAGCCTTGATCTTAGCAAATGCACTCTTGCTTCTCTCAGAGTTCTCCTGTAGATGCCAAAGATGCTTGCTCCTCTTCTCTTCTAGGAGTCTCTCGATTTCATTTCCATGCTCCCAGAACCAATCAGGAGTCTTTCTGTGGTGGTAGCCTAAAATTTCCTTGCTTGCAGAGTAAACCGCTTCCTTCAGGGCTTTCCAGTGCTGCTCTACATCCTCCTCTCCAGCTGACTGAACACTCTGCAATGCAGCTTTTATCGCTCTCTTCAGTTCTTGACAAAGCTTGTTGTCTGTCAGCTTGCTCATGCCCAATGTCCAATTTCTTAGGCTTATCACTCGCAGGAGTTTTTCTGCAAGGCAGAGTGATCTTCATTCTGAGTTGGCACCTCACAAGATAGTGATCAGTAGAACACTCTGGCCCACGCATTGCTTTTGTGCACAATACATCTGCCAAGTCTGACTTTCTCGTGATGGCATAGTCAAGCAAGTGGTATTGACCTGAATGTGGGTGCTTCCAGGTGTAATAGTTCTTGTCAGGCTAGTAGAAAAACATGTTGGTAATGCTGAGCTCTTGCTGTGCACAGAAGTTCAGCAGGAGCTCCCCGTTGGAGTTCTTTTTCTTCTTGCCAAACTTGCCAATGATGTGCATGTAAGTCTCCCAGTCCATTGAAATTGCCTAGTATTAGGAGCTTGTCTTCTCTGGGGACCTTAAGCATTACTTGGGTGGGTTCTTGGTAAAAGGTCTGCTTCTCCTCATTAGTGTAAATCATCGTTGGTGCATACACATTCACCAAAGTTAGGTATCGTTCCATCCTAACCATTATCCTAATAAAGAATAAAGCGGTTCGGAAAACAAAATGAAAAAATATAAATCTATGTAACACCCACTGGCTATGGTGAGTGGTTTGCTGGTTTTAGTCTTGATAGACACCATTGTAACTACTAACTGGGGTGTACTCCATTTTCTTTCATTAGAGTATTTGGCTTATCTTAGGAATTTCTGCAACAAGCTGTTGTACAGGAACAGAGCCTTTCTAGAATTAATCTTAAATGTCATGAAAGGAGCCTGTGTTGCGCATACGACACAGATTCATATACAGTTCAAACAAATCCAGGCACCCTTTTACCCTAAGGTAGCAGGTGCAGGTATTAAATGGAAGTAGGGATGACTAACTGCACAGGTCCATCATACTTTATCCACTACAGAACACCTCTAGAGGGTGCTAAATGAGACTGTTTAAGGCTTTCACTTTAAATTCTTAAATACGCCTGGAGTTTTCTATCAGTGGGCCTGAGAGGCTGAAATGTAAAGGTGAACCATAAAGGAACCTCACTGGTCATTCATGTACATTTCATGAGAACTGAGTAGCCTTATTAGGTGTAACCCATAAATATCAATCAGGTTAATGTAAGCACTGTGAAACCATACTGGTCTACCATTACTTTTAAACTAGTTTCATAAGACCTGTGTTTAGATTCTCATACTCTGAAGACAATGAGTATCTGTTAAAAATTCTTAAGTATTTATATTTAATTGCTTTTTATTTATTTCCTTTTTGTTATATATTTCAATGGTATTAACATTTTGATCGCTCTCCAACACAGGACCTCACCAGAGAGCACCTTATTTGGTCTACTCAACCTTGATAAAGATGTCATTTAAAAGTCTTCAAGTGTGCTGTCAAGTTATCACGCATGTGCAAGATCGTTCCTTTAGTCACACAAACTTTTTACTGTTATTGTAAACAGATGCAAAACACTAAGCCCATGAACTGGGGTGGTTTCATGTGGATACCTTTGTGTTCAGCCAAAATTAACTAATAATAAATGATAAAACACACAGGCTATTTACAGTTGAAAGGCCCCCGTTAAGTTATCAATAAGGTATCATGTAAGAAGTTTAAGGCACATAGAAGTTGATTAGAAAACACTGCTTTGGATGAATAAATGAAATTTTTTATTTAACTTTTTAAAAAAAATTGCTAGCTTTTTAATCTGCAGAGAGGGACAGGGAGAGAGAGAGAGAAAGTAAAAAGGAACATTTTGCAGACATTGCACATGCTTATTTGAAAGGATGTTTGTTCTTATAGACACCTTTTTTAATGCTGGAGATATTAGTCTGGAAATCTGCGGCAGTGTGTTTGACCAGTGAATGATCTGCACTGGTTTTAATCACCACTTACATCCTCAGCTCACACTGTGCCTGCTTAGAACGGTAATCAAACTGAATTTATTGGACGTAGTGAGTCGATTCTCAAGGTGCAGCTGGAAAAAAGCCAGACTCAAAGAACCGACTCATTCGTGAACGACACATTACTATTCACATCACAACCCGGAAGTACATGTAGGCACCGCTTTTTTGTTTGAGATGTTATTATTGTTGTGTTCTGGTTTAACATGACAAGTAGAGGTAGGGTTTCTGTAAATGCATATTTTTTTTTGTACCAAAATGTAAAGACTTGTTTATGAATAAACTACATTTTAGAAATGTAAGGATAACACAAACAAAGGACGAGGGAAAATATCTAACGTAGCTAACAAGTAAGAAGCTAATTAGCTCCTTTCTATGTAGAAAATGCCGACACATGTTTAGCTCGCTACTGTTTCCTGAATTTATGGTTGTGTTTAACTCTGTATGTGTAATACTGTTTAGGTATTGGAGTAATTTGTTGTTTTACGTTCCTAGTAAATGAAAGTTGGTTTAAACATCACAGTTACTTGAAGCTAATCGGTTAGCCACATGTTATGCATCTTCAAGTGTCAAAGGCTGGAGGAAACTGTCTGAACACTTTCCTCCGTCGCTTTGTTATTGTTGTCGTTTTCTTGAAAACATTAAAAAAATCAGAATTTCGTAGTTCACAGTTAACCATTTCAAACATTAAAAAAAATAATAAATCCCCTCTTTTATTGTGTTTCTTCCCAAACACGATTTACCACGCTGTTAAACCATGCTAGTAATGTATTAATGTAACATGTATTGAAATCGAAGCATTTCCTTCCTACTTTAGTTCAATTTTAGTTTTCTGGACGACTGACCAAAACCCCTCTACAGCAGTGATGATGTGCAAAATCTGCCTTTTCTGATCCAAGCCGCCCACGTGTCCACTGAAGCGGGTAAGTTTGAGAGTCGAAATGACTGACAACTCCATATCCACTTAAACTGCTTATATCCACTCTCTCTCTCACTACAGAACAAACAAGACTGAATCCATGCTTTCTGATGAGCTTGATTCCAAACCCGAGGTATTGAAGTACAGTATGCCTTTTTTTCCCCCCTCAAACTGCCATATGATATTTGAAAGCCACTCTCTTTGAATTAACTCGTTTGTATAATACCTGTGAAGCTGCTGGTTGAGTTTGTGCAGAACGCCTCCATACCCTTGGGTCAGGGTTTGGAGGAAGCGGATTCCAAAACGCACTGTCTACCTCTCCTTCCCTCGTCAGATAATTCCATATGCAGCCAGCTAGACCTTCCAGGTATGCATTGGTCGTTTTTTTTTTTTTTTTTTAATGGCATAATAAACATCATCTCTAATTTTATCATCCTGTATGTTATGTATCATAAGCCACTTTTTTTTTTGCATAGTTATATTACTTCTGTGTTATTTATACTGCTTTTGTGTGTCATACCATAATGAAACCATGTCTTTTGATTGCAAATGTTTAGAGAGTGCTCTTAGCCATGCAGCATCCCCATCACTGTCTGAGTTTGGACCAGAACGAGGCCCCCTGGTAGTGCAGCTTCAGTCTCACTCTCCAACACCAACCCCACCTGCAATCCTGCAAGACCTCCAGCAAGCAGACAGCACCTCATATGTTCTACTTAACCTTGCCAAAGGTATCATTAAGGTTATCTGGTTTTAATGTTTGTGATTTTCTATTAACTGTAGAAAAACACGTTGTCCTTGACCTTCTTCACCATGCAAATGAATCTTGAGTTTGGCACGAGGCCATTTTTGTTATGTCATAATTATGAAGCGTTATAAGAATGAGAGTTATGAATGTTATTTTCTTACCTTTCTGTTGTAACATGCTTTGTGTGAAGGGTTGGCAGCCTCGGCAGAGCCCCTGGTGTTTGTGCAAGATGATGTGGACGAGGCCGAAGAGGAAATTTCAACAGGGGAAGGTGCAGACGGAAGTGCCCCATGGTACCTGCGGGTGCAGGAGCTTGCCCATGACAGCCTAATTGCTGCGACCAGGGCCGAGCTGGCAAAGGAAGCCCGGGCTAGTAGCAACAGTAATTAACAGTCATTTTTGTCATTTTGTAGAATCTTTATGGAGGTACTGTCATTTTTCACACACAACAAATTATAAAAAAAACACTTTGTGTTTGTTTGTTTCCAGGTGACCATATACTTAGCTGCCAGTCAGAAGGGCCAAAAAAGGAAACGGTGCCACGAAACAGTCGTGCATCTGGAGAGAAGATTCTCAGGTGTCCTTATGAGAACTGCCAGCGAACTTTTACCTACCCTGCTCATCTGAAATACCACCTGAAAACACATAGGTTGGTGGAAGAGTGTGCTAACGCTAGATTTGTTCTGTATCTGTATCAGTTTAATACAGCACCGGTATTGGTCATCCTTACGGCATAATTCATGCGTGTTTAAGCAATACAGAGCTTATTGTAACATAAATGACCATAGAAAGCACTATACTGGCAATTTTATCGTGTGGATTACTAGCGGGGGCTGAACAAATGCAGAGCAACCATTGTTTTCCGGAAGTGAGGTGAACTCATTGGGCCGGGTTCCCCAGCGCAAGTAAACTAAAGGCTCTTACCTTTGACTGGTTTATTTTGGCAAGGCGCTGCTCCTGTCCATTGTCATCCTTTGACTCAGTGTTCAGTTTTAGATGTAAAATCTTGGGCTTCATGCCAAGTAGTTCTTTCTGGAGGTCGGGATGAAGTGGTCTTCACAAATTACTGAATTGCGTCTGAAAGTAAATGTTTTCAGAGTATGGCCTGTGCCGATGTTATGCAGCCAGAGCTTTGCCAACTCTGTTTTCCTGACGTCAGTTGGTTTAGGAACACAAAAGAAATGTTTTCCGTGATTTCTGCGCTTATTGTTTGTGCAGTCGTTTGCTTTGCACGCTGTCATTGTCATTTTCCTGGCGACACAGGTCAGCACTGGCTGATAATGTTCAAGTTCAAGAACCTTTATTGTCATTTCAACCACATATAGCTGACGCAGTACATAGTGAAATGAAACAACGTTTCTCCAGGACCAGGTGC
>JBCNYH010000002.1:11530174-11547883 GCA_039654325.1 Tandanus tandanus | reverse complement strand
GGAGGAAGTGGCTGGGGAGAGGGACGTCTGGACCTCACTGCTTAGGCTGCTGCCCCCGCGACCCGACCCCGGATCAAACGGAGGAAGATGAATGAATGAGTAAGAATTGTGCAGATCTTAGTATTAAACTAAGAGACGGAGGGAGGGAGAGAGGGAGGGAGGAAAGAGAGAGAATATGTGACGATGTAAAGAGGTTATTTTTATTCCCATCATTGAGAAAACTTTTTTTGATTAATAATATTAAGCATCCTGGCCTGAATGTATTTCACTCGACCTTCACTGCTGTTTATTAAAATACTGAAAACGAGTCAATTCTTTAGTCATTTCTGGTTAAAGTAAATGATTAAACACAGACATTCGATCTGAGCATTACCTCTAAGACTGTGTCCTCCTCAAAGCCGTAACCAGACTTCAGAAGACAGGTTATGTAAGTAAGATCCATACACAGGAAGGGATAGCGCGGATTATACATGGACACCTTGTTGCATACTATAAAACAAACAAACAAAAAACCCTATAAGATCAAAGGAATTGTATTTTTGGAATACTCTGAATATTTCTGTCAGGTATGACTGTATTTGCCCAGACAGTTTTGGTATTATATAACCACAGCTACTCATTGATTTGGTATTAGGACTAAATCTTTGTTTAGAAATAATTTTTCTGCCATTCGACTAAATAATATCAAACACCAGTGTTCCCTACTTCCTGATTCATTCGTATATTTCAGTTTTCATTAGTTACCACAATTTCCTTTCAACGGTTGATTTTTAAAACAACGCATTCAACAATTCTGAAATCCCCAACAGGAGCAAAGCATACACACAGACACCTTAGTCCCTCACCCGCTTTAGCTTTTTTCCTGAAGTCCTGAACCTGCACAGCTCCACCGCGGGTCTCATCTGTAACAGACGGATGAAAGTATTTCAACAGAGCTGTGATTAAATACACACGTAAATCAAATGGTAAATAATCATACAAGAGCGACCCACAACCGATTTAAATGTACTATTATCATGGAGTAATACCTACACCCAGTTTCTATTTCTATAATTAAGACAATAATTTAATATAGAATTTTACTGGTACTCCATTAGGCTTTCTTGCCATTATTTAACATTCATTCACCGGCCAGGTTTTTATATCCAACTGCTCAGGCGAGAACACAGAAACCATTAAAGGCTTTTTTATGTTCCCAGTCCTCGCTCTCCTACTCAATTATCACCGCCCAATTCACCTCTTACCCTTTATTATCAAGTAATACATACAGAAAGTGCACATATTCACCCGAGCTTCCCCTGCTCTATTCACCCGAGCTTCCGCTGCTCTATTACTCTGAATCACCCCTGCTCTAATATTCTGGGCTACTTCTGCCCCATCCTGCCTTATAATTGCACTTTTGAAAAGAATTTAATGGTGACTAGCCATTTCTCACCAACAAGGCCGGCCTCAACAGCATGGTCAAAGTAGTAAGAGAAGGCATAGATCCAGCTGTCCTCCATGTCATCTGGCTCCTGGATGACGCCTTTCACAACCTTTAGCATTTCTCTGTAACAGCTCTTGTATCCAGTCGACCCTGGAGAGTGAAGAGTGGTGCAACACATCCTGCATTTCATTAAACACTACTCTGGTCTAGACCATTCTGGAGGAGTCTTATGAACATGGTTTACCTCCTGGCTTTCCGCTGACTTTGTATGTTATTCCTCCAAAGCTAATTTTCCCTTTGTAATTCTTCGGCAAGCAGGAGCTCTGAAAAACCTTCCCTTCTGGATCTGAAAGGATATTACAAAAATGTACATGGTAATTAATGGTCAATGCTGAATGCCTCATATTGTCTCGTCTACTGGTATGTCAACAGTGGCTAGGCCCCAAAATAATAAATAAATAAATAAAACTTCACTCCTGCACCTTTTGAGGCCAAAGCACCGATAGCAGCAAGCTGAGCAGCTTTGATTCCATTCCCTGAATAACTATAAATGGAAGTGAAATGCATTTTAAAACCACATTCTATCATATTTTACAGCAATTTTAAAATGCTAGATAATTTTTAATGCCGTTACCTGTGAGTGTACAATTTATATGTTGTGTTAAATGCACTGAATCTTGCAGTATAATCAGCAGGAAATCTCTCACTTGCTTTCTATAAATAAAGAAAGAGGTAATGTTTTAAGGAGGTGAAGGTATGTTTCAACAATATCACAGGAGAAAGAGAGCACTTATACTGAACATCGGCACAGCTGTGATTCAGCCATGCACACAAGCCCAGAAGAGCTAATCATGGCTGTGTCAATATACAGTATCACAACATTCATGCTGATGCAATATTGTTTTAATACAACAAAACCAGATCCTGAAGAAGCCACACTCACTTTATAGCACATTGATTGGTTGGTTCAGATTGATTTGTACATTCAATCAACTGTTGTATGTATAACGTCATATGTTTGTTAACATGTCAGATGACCAACATTCAACGCACAAGACACTCTCACTCACTTTTGGAAGAAACGTGATTTGCGTTGATCCTCCACCCAAATCCAAAATCCCTACTGACTGTTGTATGTTGGGGTATAGCCGACCTGAAAGAAGTGGTGGAAAATGTTTTTCACTTAGTGACTGCCATCTTAAACATGAAGTATAATACAGCATTAGTATATACTACACGGAACCGAGTGACCATATTGTAGGTACGTTACAATCCTCGATTCCGCACTTGATGTTCCTGCCCATACGGTAGTGGATGCAGCTCAACAGGCTGTACCATACGTTATGTTTTTGTGCACTCCGTCGTTATTTTATGTTGGGATATCCGAGTCAACACAGATTGTACCAACGTAGTGCAAAGATTCTATTTTCTTGTGGTTCTCGAATTTTTCAAATCGATGCATCCATTAGAAGTTTTATTTCATAAAGGTAAAGTCTGCTGGGCTTTTACACCTGAGCCTAGTGGCTCATCAGAGCCGGAGCTTATTCTGGTTTCTGTAGCGTGAAGCGATTGGGAGTTCAACTCCTCGTGGATGGGACGCTAGTCCATCAGAGGTTACCTTCCCAGTATTTATAATGGTACCCATTTATACTGCTGGGCGGACTTGTGGTCATGACCTTGCCCAAGGATCTAATGGGGATTTGAACCCACAACCTCTCAACCATGAGCCCAGTACCCTAACCAATACACCACCGGCTCCACCTTTAGGTCATAAAACAACTCAATATATACTTCGTAGGTATGTAATTTGTTTCTTAAAACATTGAATTGTTAGATAATATCGGCTGCTATGTTGTTTCTGTTGCAGTGGAAAATGCTCCATTCAGTCAACGTAATGCATAAATTGGCTGAAAAATAAGCGTAACATGCTATTTAGGATGTTTTCTTTTGAGATGGTTTTGTCTTTATGCTCTTTTATATGCTACACAAATAATTCATTGTCTTATACAGTTAATTAAGCAGGAAAACACCTATTGTTTCTACAACTTAAAAATGCAATAACTTCCTTAATATTTGACCTAGAGATGTGGTTTTAATTTCATTTTAAACCTCTTTTCTTTCATTTCCATTGTTAACAGTAGTTTCACAATCTGTTAAATTAGAATTTTTTGTAACATACCTACACAGTGGTCTCATTTTAGTTAGTTTTTCTTGTGTTTACACATAGTATACATGTAAACTTGAATAAGTGTTAATAAAACAAACAAAACCCCCACCTTTACAGAGTGCAGTTTGCTTATTCCTCTATGAAGTATATACTAAAATGCTGGGTGAGTAGACTCAAAGGATGCTGCTGGTTACACAGCACTTATAATTTTCTCAGAGTGCGCAGGCTTACCTGACCTGCCAGTGACGTGATTAAAATATTTTAAAAACCATTAAAAAAATCTAGTTTTAGTTTGCTTTTCTGTATGTTTCCACATAGTATATACTAAAATTCTGGAAAGGGTTTAAAGAGATGCTACTACACTGCTCTTATGCACCCACTCATGCATGCACACCGAGTTCACCTGCATCCGTTATGATTTAAGAAACGGAAAAAAATAAAACAAAAAACAAAAAATTCTTGCTGTTCATGTGTAGCATATACTACAACAATTATTCACCTAAGGCTCGGTGGATGTCACTGAATTGAACAGTCTATTCTGTGACATTCGGCCTTTTCCAGCTAATAATTATGAATTAATCTATTTCCCAAGAATTCCAAAACATTATTTCGTATAAGAACGCTCAAACAGTGTTCAAAGTGTGTTATTCCACCCTTGTTATGTATTTTAATAGCGTTTAACATTTAAATAGTTCTCCACTTGTGATGAACTGTGAAATTTCTAAATGATTCTTGTGCTTTGTGTAAAACTGGAAAAGGTTTGATTGTGGTGAACACAGCAGGAACAGTGTATTTGGAGTCTATACAAAAGTTACCTGTTAAAAAGTTTACAGTCACCCAGGCCAAAACTCCTGCGAAGACAGAGGAAATATATTTCATGTTAATTTGTGATTTCATTCCTATACAGTACTGAAAGTATGTGCATTATTATTTCGTGTATCATGCTATGATAAAGCAAGCTGCTTAACTGACACATTACCTTTAAACATTAAGTCAGACTAAATGTCAGGTGTGTATATTCATGCGTAAGAAATGTTTTTTCATCTGGCCACAGGAACCACAGCTTCATATACCAGATCACAACAGCAGTTTTACACAAGCAGACATTTATTATTATACTAATAGATACTGTCAAACTGCTGTCTAATGAAAATACAACACAATTCAGATAATCTATACTTCTTCCACCTCAGACATTAGCACATCAGTAGTGATGTTTAGTATTCTTCCATGAGCACAGCCTGTTTTTACAATTTAATTGGATGGTATCTTTGCTCGACTTTGTTCTGCTGACAAACTCTTTAATCAGTCATCTTCAACACACATTTAAAGGCTAATCTGCTTGGGCTAAAGTCAACATACCTTCACTTGTTCCATTCATTATGCTTACACTATCAGCAGGCACATAGAACGGAGAGTCATCAAACACATCTTCAACCTGATGGAAAACACACTTTTTAATCAAAGTCAAAAGAACAGCTAAAACCACAGTACAAAAAAACCAACAAAAAAACAGCGACAGTACAGAGTTTCTACTTTACCTCCTGTAGAAGTGCATGAGCTTTGGCAGGTGGCAACATCCTCAGTCCTGCTGTAGCCTTGAGCATCACCGGGGTTTGTTTCCATTCCTCACGAGGCACTGCATTCTTGGCAACCTCCAGCAACTGCCTCACTGAGTCCCTGGCCTACACACACACACACCCGACTCATACTATTTTTGCAAAATATTTATTATTTTTATAAACAAGCTTTTCACCATTCTAAGAAATTATTTTCCAGGCATTCTCAAGGACGCATATGCATGAAGGACATTGCTCATGGACGGTCATCTAAGAGTGACTCACATCTGCCAACATCCTTAATACCAAAATAAACAGTATGACCACTAACAATCACCTATAGACCAGCAAAAACATATACGCACTCACACACGCAAACTGCACTCACAGACGCACACACATACACTCGCACGCACACTCCCGCACTCTCCCACACTCATGCAGGCACTCTCCCACACACTCTCACTCTATATTAGTAGTTAATTCTATCAGTGTACCAATCTTTAGAGACTGGGGCCTCATAACTCACTAACACTTACACTCAGCTTATAACATTATTACAAATAAATTACTACAAGAAAGTTGCTTTTTATGCAAATATTTTTGTTTATGAAAACACAGAATAATGGTATGTTTATTCATTGTTGCTAGCATTTCATAAAACCTATAACAGTGATGCCTTTTTATGAATAAAAGTATTTTGTTGCTCGTGATGAATATCTTGAATAGTGTTATGTTGGTTGTGAATCTTTGCAGAATGTATTAAAAAAGCTCCTTTGTTGTTATTTTCGTGATTGTTGGGACAAATG
This sequence comes from Tandanus tandanus, assembly GCA_039654325.1. Taxonomy (NCBI): domain Eukaryota; kingdom Metazoa; phylum Chordata; class Actinopteri; order Siluriformes; family Plotosidae; genus Tandanus; species Tandanus tandanus. Next base: position 11,541,922 of record JBCNYH010000002.1, on the reverse strand, counting down.
CAAATTATGAATACATAATAGGGACGATTATTGAAGTAATTATTATGTTGTATATGGTGGACACGGGGATTGATTTTGGACTAGTCATAATAAACGTTTATGTACTGTGATTGAAGAGAAATAAGGGACAAGAAGAGGAGTGGATAAGTGTTTTTTTTCTCCCTTCTCCTTTTCAGAAATGTAACTTTTTTCCTGTGGTATAATAAGACTAAGACTTTTTGTACATGATTATTCCATTTATTTATCAAAGAAAAACTAGGGGTTTTATTATTGTTGTTGTTCCGTTTTAACATGTTTGAAACAAACTAAACTAACATGTCAGTAATGCCAGAAAATTCTTTACCAAACTGATTTAAGATGACTTAAAAAAAAAAAAAGTTACTGAGCAGCTGAAGTACAAATCAACCCATCTAATTTTACTCTAGGAAATAAAGAACACATCAGTCTAACAGTCATGTAAGTGGTGTTAAAGGTGTATGGTGGAAGGTGGTCCTGGAAATTTAGATGTTGATGTGACTGAATCATGAGCACCTAACAAAAAATAACTTTTTTTGAAAAATGAAGAACCTGCTATGGCTGAGTCATCCATCAATAATTAAAAAGTACTATTTAAAAGTTATGAACCTAATATTCTAGGGGAAAATCAGAGAGTGAAGTTTAACACATGAAGGGTTTACTTACTTTTTCGGGCTTGTCAGCATAGGCAGATAAACCAGGCTTCACTGATTGGAAAATTTCATTATTTAAAATTGGGAGTAGGTCTAGAAAGCAAACACAATACAAAATGTTATCCTTAAAATAGACACTCACAAAAAAAAAACAAGAATCAAAATATTTTTTTCAGTTGAGCTAACAGGGAAACGAAACTGATAACCCCCTCACTTGGCTCTTTCTGAGTGAAGGTGTAGATATGGATCCGTGTTCCTGTGCTCCCAGCATCAAACATGATTCCGTAGAAAATTCGGCTGGTGTTGGCACGGTGACTAACGGAGGGCAAAATCCTTTCGATGTTTCCGCCAAGCCCCAGTCCGCTGCCCAGATAACCCTGAGACTCTGAACCTCTTGCCAGAAGCCATAAAAGGAGTAAATGCAGCACACGAGCCATGCTCTCTGAAATCCTTCAGCAAACTCTCTCTATGGAAGCTACGGTATTAGAAAACAAAGAGAGAACTCAAGCACACAGATTCGACTGCTGTTTATAAAACAATGCAAAGCCACGCCCTCAAAGGTGTCACTGTGTAAGTGCAAGGCTGGATTTTTCAGATGGATATTTACTTACAAAAAATGAGGACACTGAAACAACCTCACACTTACACGGTCACAAACTAGGTTCATGAATCATGGTCATGAGCAAGACCTTTCAAAGGCAGATTAGTTTATAGGAGCTTAAATTACTGCCTCAAATAATTCAGGCCTGAAGAGCAGCAATATAAGTACTAATTATGATTCTTGTTGTTGATGATGACGATTCCTTGATGTGGATAAAATGTGCCATTTATTGAAATAATTTCATTCAATTTGTTTGAAGTACTTTTGAAGCCAGACTGTTTAGCTGTGAAACACAAAACTGTATCGTATCACTTCTGTGGTTTGTTTATTTCTACAAAGTAAACATCCTCTTACTGAGGTGATTCTTTAATTTTGCCAGAGGTTGCAGTAAGGTGTTAAAAGTAAAAAGCAGGACAAATACAAATTTCACAAATACATTATTTGTTGAATCATCTGATAGACAAAATCGCCAACAAATTTCCAGACCACTTCTCATGCTGGTGAGTATGAGTAATACACTGAATAACTGAGTACTGTATAATTACATATATAATAATATAATTATATAATTATATAAGGTTGCTTTGTGTTTTCACGTTAACAACATGGTATTTTACAACTGTTTACAAACTACATAAAAACATAGCCACAAAAATCAATAATCACGAATCTGAGGAAAAAAAGAGCATTAATATTTTTATACACTGAAACTTAAGAAATGACACTTTGTTATTTTATTATTTTATTTAAAAAACAAGAACAAAACACTACAGGTAGAGTATTAGATATAGTAACCATTAATTTAGAAAACTGCACAATAATCACTTCAGATTTTTATATTAACTAACAAATCTACTTTTCAAAATACTTTTCTTTATACCCATTGAATGTATTTGTTTCGATGACGATTTCCGCGCATGCAGTTATTGGTTGGCAAAAGACAAAGGAACACAATGGTGGAGTGTAACAAAAAACTAACTCAAAACATGATGATAAACTTGGATAAAGTTCCGTACAAAACATATCATGATAAACTCGTTGGCGGAGAGAATCTTCCTGATCCCCACAGCATCACTGATAAAGTTTGCAAGTGGCCAAATGAAAGCTTTCTGGATATTTACAATTATCAGATAAACTATCCTGGACTTTACACGCACAAATCACTGAAAGCCTACAAATCTTTGGACGGATATAATTATCACTCCGGGCGCATTCGGGAGGTTTTATGTCATGAAGTTTTACAAGAATCATCAGCCTGTTTAATGAATGCTAAAGTTACACCTTCCCAAAGTGTAGGAAACAAACCTCACGAGCCATGAGTGTGCTCGGACAAAAAGCTAGGAAATGTGATAAAGTGCTCATTGCACATATAAGACGAGGGAGGCTGAACTGAGGTTAATGATTAAAAATGTTAACCCTGCATGCAGACTACAGTTTTCATATACCATGTCTGTTTTTAAAACCAAAGGCAATCAATATTCTGCCATTACCAGTTATTGAGCTTTTAAGCATTAAAATTGGAAAAGCGCACACTCACCGTATAGGACGTATGAATTTTCCACTGTTAAAGTTCTGCAGGTTTTGTTATGGATACAGGAATTGTTTTAATTGAATTGGGGGGAAAAAATCTGGTTGAAATCCCTACAGGTCAAAATCACTGGCTGTAATATCAGCAGGCAATTACTTGGCAACCCCCCAAAAAAACGGACAAACTGATGGTCAATAAATTGACAGATACGGGAATTTTCACACGTCTGTCAAGAAATGTTTACTGATCATGCTCGGAAGGTTTTATGCAACATTTGGGCTGTCTAGTTAAGAGCTTTAATGTTTATCATGTTAAAATAGTAAAAAGTATTGTTCGATAATTCACATATGACCTGACCACAACACTGACTGATCTTTGTTCTTACCAACCTGAAAAATCTGGCTCGCTGGACCAGATGTTTGTGACATCAAAGACTAATGTGATCCCTTCGTTCTGCTTTGTTGACAATCCGACTCACTGGACCAGCTGTTTGTGACGTCACAGATCAATGTGTCTATAACTACTAGTAACTATACTATACTAACTATACTGTAACTATACTAGTTACTAATGTGTGCTACAGTCCAACTGTGTTTGGTGGCTCGTTTTTAAAACAGTTTCAAGGGTACCTTATAATAAGGCAGCAATTCCAAACCGTTGTAAACATTTGGGGGTCATGTGCATTAGGTGGCAAACCTGATATGGCTGTAGTGATATAACATTACATGGACATGTTCATTAACAGTTTAAACAGATGGAGGAGCAAATGAACCTGCTGTCGGGAAATGGAATATATTGTAAACGTAACGCCCCGTCCACACTACAGCATCACAATCAGTTTTGACATCATCTAAATAAATCATTCTGTCCACATCAGGCTCAAAATCAGTTCAAAACCAGTTCTACCAAAACCTGTTCCTGAGGTGACTAGCCAGATCAATTCTGCGAAACCAATCATGTGTTTGCAGAGCAGTCAGGAGAATCAAACTGATATGAAATAGGAGACAATTGATGAGTTAGCATGAAATGATCTTCATGCAATTAAAGAATGCCAAAGTGCATAAAAAGAAAAAAAACATTGATGAATCCATCATTAACACTGACCATGACATGATCTTGCGAGCATTCTGCTTAACTGACAGGGCAGCCATCAAATGATAATGATGAGCTGGTGCTTATTTCACTTGATAAATGAAAAACAAGAGAAAATTTTGGGTACACCCTATTCTGCGAAGGAGGCAAGAACACGAGCACTGTTCAGTCCATGAGTTGAAACTCTCATTTTTTAAAATTGTCTTTAAATTATATTTATTGCATCATGCACATTAACTGCAACAATTAAATAAATAAATAAATAAAAACTTGGTGTGAAAAGGCCTTAACACCGGAACATCGGCCTGCTATCGCTATAATGCATTCTCATATGGTTCCGTGTCTAGTGATCCCTTCATGTCCGGTTTTAGTAGTTTGGACACACCGAATTTAACAAGCTATCTTAGAATCAACTCCACTGTTTCACATGTGGACAGAAATAAGTCCCCAAACCAGTCTGGGCAAAACAGGTCTCTCCAAAAACTGACCTGAACCAAACTAGTTGTGAACAGGGCCATAGATATCCGAGTGCAGGATTTCAAATACACCATGATGGAAAATACTGCAATAAAGAGTATGATTTGTGACACGGCAATATAAACGATATGAGACAATAGGCGGTTTTCTGTTATACAGTACATGTCATATCGCACAACCTTAGTGACATTATCTTCCTTATTTCATCATTAAGTTCTCAACTCTATAAATATACCGGGCTGACTGAACCTCACTTTAACTTAAGAACTTCAACTTACCTTTAACTACTTTTCTACTTTTAACTTTCACTTTAACTTTTTTAGAACCTTTAATTACATCAAACTTGGTGATTGAACCAGTTTTACCCAGACTCCCCACCGTGATTTGATCCACTCCATCAGTGTAAAGTTTACTATTTTTCAAAAGGTAATGGAGGAAGTTGATGTCTGTCTCTATGATTCAGTTTGTCCCTTTAATCCTCACCAGAGCTGTTCCTCTTATAAAAAACCCATTGTGACATCATGGAACATATCTTAAGTAGCCTGATGCATAGGAAGAGGACAAGGGTTGAAGGACAAATTTAAGCTTTTTAACAAATAATGAACAAGTATTTTGGAGAAGATAAGGTGGATGTTTTTGAATAGAACTTTTGAAGAAATGTTTGGGGGAACTATTCAATTCAACAACATCCACCAAGCCTGAGATTACTACACTCTGTACTGATGTGTTTTTAAACTCATACAAAGTTTTAGTACGAGTACGGCTTCGCTAATGGAACACCAGTTTTTGTGAGTTTCGGTGTGCGTACAAAAACACCCTCTAAATCTATCACTTTGGACATCATTCCACAATCATATATATCAAAATTATATGCTTTCCAAAAACCTTTGTGCAGTTGGACACCATGAAACTCACAAATATTTTTGAGCAGACTAAAGCCTGCAAATTCTAACGTACACAAAATTAGGCCATAAAACCTGTGTACCATTTTAAGGGATGGTTTTGACTAATGGCATGATTTAGATTTTGTTTTATTTAACTTGAACATTTTGACTAGGTGTCCCAATTTGTGGTTCCATTAGCAAAGCCATACACACATACTAGGCAGAAACATTAAAAAAAGCAAACTAAAACATTTTATGGTATATTTTTCCATTTTTAAAGCATAACAATTATGACAAACCATGAGTGTCAAACGTTTTAATTCAAGCATTATCCACTCTGAATAATGTTTTTTTAAAGCCCCAGATAGTGAACTAAAAAGACTACTGTTCCTGTGTAATATATACTGATAAAAGCTAAACTTTCATGAAAAGTTACAACTCATTTTTTATTTAATTTGTATAGTTCTTTAAAAAAAATTTCACACTTGCAAATCAGCGTTGGGCCGTGTCCCCAATACAGCACCAGAATCGAATTTGAACCGATCTGAAGTAATCTCTGTCGATATCAGGCTCAAAACCAGTTCTGGTTCCCGAGGTGGTTTTGGCAAGATTGATTCATTGATGCATGATTGATTGTCTGCAGTGCAGACAGGGAAATCAAACTTAAACAAACCTACTGAGTATGCACCTGCACAAAGCAAGTAAACAAGCAACAAGGTTCATTAGTCTTTATTATACAGGTAAAAGGCATGCTCAACCACGCAGTTAAAAGTGCACTCACGCCAGAGGCCTGTGCAACAAATTCCTCATGCCAGCTGACGGAGGAGGATACAACAAGGAGCGGGATAATAACAGCACCTCAGGTATGTCATGACATGCAGTTGACCAGATCAGTATGTAGAATGCTGAGGTTTGCTATATTCTAAGGTATGAGTAATGATTCTTATGATTTTTTTTTTTTTTTACTAAAGCTCTATTAGATCCAATAAGCGATACGGTACCTACAGTAGATACATTACAGTTTACAAGTGTTTAGACTCAATTTTTGATCAGGGTGAGAGCCACATGTGGGTTTGGCTCAGGTGTCCACATACTTTTGGTCATGGTTTTGCGCAACAGCAAACACATTCGGCTTCTTTGTGCACACTGCACTCTAACTTTTCTATTTCTTCTCTTCATTCATTCAAAGTAACTGATCAGTAACATGGAGAAAATACAGCTAAACTTGATAAATCTAACACAGGGACACCAGCCGCCGTTGCTAGGATGCCTTCCTATAAATGCACTAGTGGTTTCACATCCATTCAGGTCCATTTTAATACTGTGGACGCACCTATTTTACAAGAGATCTTAGAATCTTTTCTGCTGTTTTACATGTGGAAATGAGTTCTAGAACTGATTTGTCCAGAACCGATCTTTCCAGAACCCGATTCCAACTAGCTGTAAACAAGGCCTCATCTGTCAAGGGTGTAATTTCAATTCATTTCAATTCAATTCAGTTGTATTTTTATCACACATTTTTCAATGGACATTACTGTGCATTTGAACTATGTAAAGCAGTTTTACATAGTAAAACAAATTTGGCGAGGGATTTAAACTTATGATTTTAAACATTTCTCTACGAACCCTATACAACCGTAATGAGCAAGTCTCTGGCAATGGTGGCAAAGAAAAATTCTCCAAGACACCACTCCACCTTCCCCTGGGACCCTAATGAAGAGGCACTACACAGCAGATAAATAATGTTTATGACTGCATTAGCATCGCCCTAGTTATTAACAGCAGATTAGATATATTATTTTAGAAACTTTATTAATCCTATGAGGGGAAAATAGGCTGCAAACCACACATGCATGGCCATGCCCACACCCACAAACACGGAGCAGTGAGTTCAGAAGACTAGAGGTTGCTTTTTTCCTCAGCTGAGTTACAGATAAACACATTATGTAAGAAATGAATATCATTAACCTGTGTGATATAAAGACTCTTATTATTAGTAGCCTATTAATTTGGATTAAAACATTTTTGATAATTGCTTTTTTATGCTAAAGAGCTCATGCTAACCTTATGGAAAGTAAACCTTAGTAGCCGTAGTCAAATGGTTAGAGAAGCTGCTTTGAGACCGAAAGGTCACTGGTTCGATTCCCAAAAAAAGCAGGAAAAATGTGTGGTGGTGGAGGAGTGAGCTGCACCTTCCCTTCCTCCATATTCATGGCTGAAGTGCCCTTGAGAAAGGCACCTCACCCCCAACTGCTCTCCAGGCACCCCAATGTGTGTGGAAGCCCACTGCTCCGTGTGTGTGTGTGTGCTCACTGTTTATATGTGTGTGCTCACTTTGGATGGGTTAAATGCAAAGGCAATATCCCCTTGTGGGATTAATACAATATAGCAAAAAAAAAGTAGCATATAAACCAGGGTGTACCCCTGTTCATAATTTTAAAATGCTACAGTCCTATTCACATAAGTATTTGAATTTTTATTATGTGAATTTTTAAACATCTTGTTTAAAATTTTATATGTGTAAGCTTATATTCTGTATACACTATTAATTTCTATAGATTTTACAGTACACCTTTCTACAATTACATAATCATATAGGGTGATTTGAAATTAAAATTAACTCTCTTCAAGCCTGCTACATTCCTGATTTTAAAGTTTTGTTTATTTATTTGTTTGCTTATTGATTAATTCCTTGAGTTTTTGGGAAATGCACTATATTGTGATATATATTTTTATCGCCATAAAATGACTTATACCGTGATATGAAATTCTAGCCATATTGTCCAGCCCTAGATGTTACAGTGGGATCAAAGGGTTCTATGAGCCAACTCATTCATGCTTCATGATCGGTTATTGTCATGCTTGCATACGATTTACATCCTGCTAGGGGCCGCTCCTGGAGAGAAAGGTTAATTAAATTTCTAAGATCCATGGGCCACATCTCTTCCCTCCACACCAACTTGTTCATTTAATAACACTACAGGTAGTTCAATATCATGATTAGAGGCACTAACGTTAATTACTATGAAATAATGATATCACAATAAGCTCTCTGTTCGTATGTCCCGTCAGTGTGTCACATGACCCATGACTAGGATGTACTAGGGTACTTCGGTTTCCTCCCACAGTCCAAAAACATGCACACTAGGCTGACTGGCTGTTCCAAATTACCCTTAGGTGTGTGTGTGAATGGTTGTGTGTGTGTGTGTGTGTGTGTGTTGGCCCTGCGATAGCCTGGCAAGCTGTCCAGGGTGTACCCCGCCCTCACCCAGAGTCGGCTGCCCAGCCTCCCCGCGACCCTAATTAGGATTAAGCAACTTAGAAAACAAAAACGAATGAATGAATGAATGAATGAATGAATGAAGGAATGAAGGAATGAATGAATGAATGAATGAATGAATGAATGAATGAATGAATGAATGAAGGAATGAAGGAATGAATGAAGGTGGTGTAGTGGTTAGCACGTCTGCCTCACATCAAAAAGATCTTGGGTTCAAGTCCCGGCCTTGGCTTTGGTATGTCTGTGTGAGGTCTGCATATTCTAGTGCTTGCATGGGTTTTCTCCAGGTACTCCGGTTTCCCTTCACATGCCAAAGACATGCACATTAAGCTAACTGGCTGCTCCAAATCGCCCCTAGGTGTGGACGTCAGAGTGAAAGGGTTGTGTGTGTGTTGGTATGGCAGCTGTTCAGAGTGTACCCCTCCTTCGCCCAGTGTCGGCTGAGATAGGCTCCAGCCTTCCAGCCATGGGATTAAGCGGCTCAGCAAATTAGAGAGAGAGAGAGAGAAAGAGAGTATAATAATACATTTAAACATCATATAATTATATTATAAACAGAGGGATGTGATTTATTCCTAAGAGAGTTACTAGATGGATGTTTATTGGTTGGTTTCTGTATGGAGTGTTTATTACTTTATATTAATAGCTGTTTTATTACTGAACTCTTATTAGAAAAAGGTGCATGGTGATCAGATCTGAGTATATTATACAGAAAACCATCAGAGGGAATTTAGTTCATGTAAACCTGAGGGCATGACAGACTCCCCAGTGTTTTGTGTGCACCTACCGGTGTGTAATCCTTAGTGTCTGTACATCAGCCATGTAGTAAAAAGGTAGTGGACCCTGTAGATGTTCCTGTCATGGCGTCTCACGTCTCCAGGAGCATTTTCGCTTTAAATGGTAAACAAACTACACCCAGATATAAACTACCCACACGCAAACTATCGACATTCCTCCCAGCAAGTGTTGAAGTGACCGAGGAGAATTATTTATGAAGGAAAGAGCGTGTGGTTTATAAACTACGTGTCATTATGCTAACCTAAACATCATGAGTGTCCGAGGCGCCTCGCGAGCGGGTTGTTGTTACCTGGTTACTGTAGTTATGTTATACACTAGCACGCGCTGCCACAACGTGGCTAGATAGCTTGGGAGGTACAAATAATTACAGGTCGCACATTTCTACTACGCTCTACTGCAGTCCAGACTCTCGGTAGTGAAGTGAAACTGGCTGACTCGGTGTATTCAGAAATAATTTTAGCGCCATAGACACAAAACACCGACTCGGTACACTCCACCAACTCTCACAGAGTTTTGATTGACAGCTGCAGCTGAATACGTTAACCGGCTGGACCCCGCCCACTTTTCCAACACACTCTAAAAAAAAGTATTTTAATACATTTACGCCACCAAAAAGAAGTATATATATATAAAGTATTTCGGATTATATTAACTACATGATAAACAACAACAAAATCCACATAAAAATGGCGACGCCCTGAACCCAATGGAATTCTGGGAAATGGTGTTCTTATTCGTAAAGTTAAAGCCAGCTGAAGAAAAAAGGATGCCACTCACCCATTTGCCGAACCGCTTAATTCTGCTATTAGGGTCGCTGGTAGGCTAGAGTCTATCTCAGCCAACACTGGGTGAAGGTGGGGTACACCCTGAACAGCTCGTCAGACCATCGCAGGAAAACACACAATCAATCATTCACACTCACGTCCACACCTAGGGAAGCTTGGAGCAGCCAAAGTGCTTGTTTCTGGACTGCGGGAGGAAACCAGAGTCCCTGAAGGAAACCCATGCAAGCATGGGGAGAACATGCAAACTCCACACAGAAACACCCGAGCCCGGGATTCAAAGCCAGGGCCCTCTTGCTCTGAAGTGGACCTGCTAACCGCTACGCCACTGTGCCGCCCAAAAAAGGATGCCAGGATAAAGAAAGTCATAATATAATGTCTTCTGTAAGCAAAAAAGGTGTTCCCCATATTCATCCGATCTTGATTGTTATCATATTAATGACATTAATGACATACTGTATTACTGTCATTAATGAGCTGTAGACAGCTTGGTGCCCCCATACCACCATGGGGTATGGTGCCTGATCCCATCTGATCTCAGAAGCTAAGTAGGGTCTGGCCTAGTTGGTATACTTGGATGGAAGATGGCCTGGGAATACCACGTGCTGTGCAATGAGTCTTTTTTCTATAATGTGGACTGATGTGTGTTGTGTGTGTGTGTGGGTGTGTGTGTGTGAGTGAGTGTAAAACCACAGATCACCACCTACATCAAACATGTATTTCAAAAATTAGATCACATTCATCGCAGGAGGCTCTTTTCAAAATATTATGTACATAACCTCTGAACAACTGTTTACACTTGATATGAAGGACAACTAAACAGCTCATACATTTAGTGAAGCTTTGCTGTACAGCCACCTACATGCCTGAACCATAAACCTCATAACTGAGAAAACATTTTGCTGAGAATGTTACCTATATTGCCATTGTTCATTATCCACACATTTTGGATTCTCTATATGATTACATTAGTCATTTGTCTTGTTGAAACGCCACCCAGCAATGGAGAGACTTTAAAGCGTATTTAATCATAAACTTAAGTAATATTAGAAGATTTTTTTCTTGATACAAGTATATGGAGAACAAGAGCATGCTATGCACTCAGATGTGAGAGGAAACTAAATGGCTCTGTCTCTATTGTATGGATTCAAGCTACAAAAATTTTACCTTGTTTGCTTGATTTAGCTTGTTTTAAAGAGCTGCTGTATATTGTGAGACAGCCCAGACTACCTTCTGAAGTATTTCACAAGCAGGTAAGTTTTGCACTCTAGAAGAGTTGCGAGTGTGTGACAGAAATACAAAAACTACAGATATTTGGAGCACAAACACAAAAGGTGGAGAAAATGGTACTGAAAAGAGCAGGAGACAAATGATGATGATGATGATGATAGGCCTAATAATAATAATAATAATAATAATAATAATAATAATAATAATGGGCAGTGGCGGCCCGGTGGTAGGGTGCTGGATTACTGATCCCAAGGTCGGGGCTTCAAGCCCCACTATCACCGGGATGTCACTGCTGTCCCCCCAGTGCAGCTAATTGGGTTATCAAAGGCCAGCTATGTCTCTCACTGTCTATGGTGAGAGGCATGTAAAAGAACCATTGCTGACTTTCGTCAAGAGTAGGCTGCATAG